>CANUEP010206284.1:0-141201 GCA_947857235.1 Jatropha podagrica | reverse complement strand
TTAAAATAGCATCCCCCAATATGGTTTGGAAAGATTCATAGTGAACATAAGTGATCTAGCTACTTCCAATAAATGTTTATTTTTCCTTTCAGTTACTCCATTTTGAGCATTAGTATTGACACAACTAGTTTGATGTATGATACCATTAGAATCTAAATAGGTACGAAAAACTGTATTCATGTATTCAGTACCATTATGAGTTCTTAGAATTTTAACATGCACATCAAACTGGGTGCAAATCATTTTATGAAAGTTCTTAAAATATAAAAAAACTTCATTTTTTCTTTTCATCAAATAAACCCAAGTCAATCTAGTGCAACAATTAATAAAAGTCGCAAACCATCTATATCCAGAAAGAGAAACAGTTTTAGTAGGACCCCATACATTAGAGTGAATAGTAGCAAAAGGAACCAAACTTTTATTATTAAGTGGAAGATAAGAATGCCTAGTGTGTTTGGCAAGTTCACAAGCATCACATACTAAAGAATCCAAATCACACTTAGTAACTAAAGTGGGAAACAAATGTTCTAAAACAGAAAAAGAGGGATGGCCTAATCTTCTATGCCATTGAACAACTTCATGAGAAGGATTTCTAGAAGTTCCTAATAAGGCTTGACTGGTACCCGGATTTGAAAACCGACAAATGTCATCCAACAGATACAGTCCATTGCGCAAGCTACCACCGCCAATCGTTTTCTCTGTGTTCAGTTCCTGAAAAACACAATGAGTAGGGTAAAAGGTTACTTTGCAATTAAGCGTTTTCGTGATTAAGCTAACAGATAACAGATTAATGGGAAATCGAAGAACATGGAGAACAGGAGAGGGTTTAATATTGGAAGTACAGTCAATAGAACCTGTGTCAGAAATTGGTACAAAAGAGTCATCCGCAATACGAATTTTTTCGGTGCCTTGATACTTAGAATATGTGAGGAAATGATTTATAGAGCCTGTTGTATGTTTATTTGCTCATGAATCTATCACCCAAGAGGGTTTTGCAATTTTCGTAAGAGATGTAAGAAAAACATTACCTGAATTAACAAAATTAGAAGCTGCAACAGATGAGGAAGATTCAAGCAGTGACAACAATCATTTCAAGGACTGAATTTCCCTATCAGAAAAGCTACCAGCAGTAAATGGTTTCTCAGACAAAGCTCTACTATTAGATACGTGTGCCTGTGGTCTAGATGAATTGACTCACTTCCCTCCACGCCCTCTAGTTGGGCATCCATTTAACTTCCAGCAGAATTCCTTAGTATGTCGATTCTTCCCACAATAGTCACAAAACAAATGATCTCTATCCGAAAAACCTCCCTTTGTTGCTTGTATTTATTCTTTTGCTGAATTTGCAATCAACCCTGCTTTATCCAATGTAGATCTGTAAACCATAGCACTCCTCCTAGTTTCCTCTTATTGTACAAATGAGTATGTCTGTCGCAAGGATGGAAAAGGATCCCATCCAAGAACCTGGACTCGAATCTGATCATACTCATTAATTAGGCCAGCTAAAAAATCATACACTCGTTCTACCTCAATCAACTTCTGAACCTGAGTCGCATCATCAGCACATTTTGCTTGAAATTCTTGATAATAGTCCAGTTCCTGCCATAACCCACTAAGTTCAGCAAAATACTAGGCAATAGTCAGATCCCCTGCTTGATCTCATGGACTTTTTGTCGCAATTCATACCTCTGAGCATAGTTTCCAGCTTGCAAATAAGTCTGTGAAGCAGCATCCCATATTTTCTTTGCTGTATCAAGCAATAAATATCCTCATGAAATGAAAGGCTGCATAGGATTTATTAGCCAAGACATAATAAGAGAGTTTTCTGATTTCCACTTTTTATAACCTGGATCTATATAAACTGGTTTTGGCGCTCCACCATCAAGATATCCCTGCAAACTTCTAGCCTCAATAAATAGCAAACAAGAACGAGACCACACCAAGTAATTCGTGCCATCTAATTTGACTGAGTTAATCTAAAGTGAAGGATTCTCCAAGTGAAAAATCACGTGTACCTTTTTTCCGTTATCCATTACTGTCAATCTAAACAATTCAATAGCCGATTCAAAGGGAATTATAGAACCAGCAAAACGCAGACACAGCAATAGTGTGATATACAAAGAAACTACTACGAAAAATCAAAAACTTGACTGAGTGTCTAGTGGATCAGAATCACAGCACCAAAACGAAGCCACCGGAGCAAGATTCGTCGGCAAAGGTCACCAGAAAACTGCCGTACGCACCGGCGCTTGAGGAAAGGCCAGAACCTTCTGGCGGCGCGTGTACACACGCACGTGACCAGACGGCGACGGGGTCGAGCGGGGACGGCCAATCGATGGCTGTTCCTCCTTCTGAAGTGGGCGGTGACGTTCAATTACCTCCCCTGGCGGCGGCGCTTGCAACTCAACCTTGTTGCCGAAAAATCCTAGGCCGAAAAAACACAGCTAGGCTTTGATATTATGAAGATTTTTGAAGGAAACTAGTTTATTATTGTCATTCACACTATCTCTATACAATTCTATTCTATATATATATAAAGAATGATTTTAACATGGTAATAATTTAAATAGGAAACAAACCTAAACTAGGAAAGATAATATTCTATAAATCTCTACAAGTTTGATATGAATAGTGCTTTAATTCATATAGCAACTGAAACAGTTATATGACCAGCCCCAATTACAGGCATGACAAAAGGACCATAACTACTAGCATTCTTCAGAAAAGATGGCCATGACATGTCGCTCTATGATGTTAAGACATAATTGGCATTATTTTTTAGAGTACCTTTATTTCACAACTCGCAAGATAGTCAAACTTCACACTGGATGGACTGGAATTGTAAAGATGAAATCGAAGAATTCCAGTTTCTTCATGTAAAACCATATTAAATGTTGAATCCCACCTTGGACCTGAGCCCGATCTCACATTTGTTCTCCTTGTTAACTGTTCAAGTTCAACCTCCACAAAAGTTTGCAAATCTCTATCATCAAAATACTCTTCTAAACTACCATTTATAGAAAAATTTTGTTGCCTTCTTGAAGGGCTTCCTCTAAAGGCACTTCTAGAAAGGTTACTAGCAGAAATGACTGTCACGTGAATAACTCCGCCAACAGCCTTCTTCCTTAAATCTACTGCTGGTAAGGAGAGACAACGGCGGCGAGGTTCAACCATTGTCTTAACTAGGGTGTCAGTCAGAACTTTGACCTGCATTTAAGGAAACAAATAAATGAAGGTGACATAACAAATAGCTTGACAAAGGATGTATAGTGAGATAAAAATGCAGCAATATTTAACGAGGTACGTAATATTTTGATGGGAAAGAGGTTGAGATACTGAACCGAACTGTTGCTTGTCACTAGGTTCGTATAGGAATGGGCTGGGAAGCCTAATCAGTTAACGCAAACGAATAGGCATGGGCTTGGGCCTAAATAATATGCCTGAAATGCAAGCCCAGACCTAAATTTCTAAGCCCAATCACATTTGGAGGAGGCTCAAGCTTAGAGAAAGGTCGGCCCAGACCAAACAAACAAATACATATGACAAATATATAAACTCGGTCGTATGGTTTCTCCTATGATATACATGCACTATAATATAAAAGGGAAAAAGATCACAAAACTCAGAAGCTTAATCAATCAAAACTTTATTTAATAAGCTTGAGGCTTTGTTTTCTACAATAAGTCTATCATTTGAGTAATCAAAAGTAGCTTACATGGATTCTCTAGAATATTTTAGTTGTAGAAGTCCCTCCTTGTTTTTCAAATTAAGTCACTAAATAAGTTATTTGTTATCAGGAATTACAGTAGATCCAGTAGTAAGTTTTTTTTTTTTTTTTTTCAATTTATTCACAATTATTATGTCCAAGCCATTGAAGTTCTAAGAGTTATGGAAGGCTTTCTTCCATTCTCCTTTTAAGTTAGGAAAGAATATTCAGTTTTATCAATGTTTCTCAGGAATTAGGTTAGATCAAGTAGCAATTTTTCAAACTAATGTTCAGTTTTATGCTTGTCACTCAGGAATTGCAGTAGATCAGGCAGCAACTTTTCTAACTAATATTCAGTTTTACGTCTGTTAGTCAGGAATTACAATAGATCAAATAGCAACTTTTCTAGGAAAAATCTACACATAGGTCATAGGCAAACTAGTCTCACACTTACGATACTATCCATTTACCTCAGTTTTCTACTTTAATCTTCCTAGCTGCATCGATATTTCAAAATCATGTCATAAGTTTTTAAGGAACTCAGAAAAGAAGCAGGATTTCATAGAGAGAATAAAACCAACCATAAACGGAGTTCTTGTTCACAAAATTGTAAATAGTTGAGAAACACACCAGCCAAGAAGAAACAACAGGCAGCTCAGTGGCAGGTAGAGACTGGCTTCCTCCACTTCCAAAGGCAACTCCTATTCTTACTTCCGGAGTTGAAACAAATGAGAATAGAATTGCTCTACCATCCAGAACAGGCATCAAAAGAAGCTGCAAAGATTGTTGAATATTAAATACCAACTAAAAGATGCACACAGTGGGAACATCTAAAATTCAGAAATAGAATATCCAATCAATGACAAGCAGCTAAGGGCAAAACACAATTGACAGTTCCTCTAAATGCAAATAAATATTGGGTCCCTGATTACCCCACAACTACTTAAAAAAAGAAGCTAAATAGCCATTTACAAAACAACCATGAAAATGAATAATAGTCTAAACTATAACAAGGGAAAAAATGTGATGCAGAAACAAGTGATGCAGCCAAATAACTGGGTCATAAACATAAACACAGTGACATAGGCAAGTTCATTTTTCCAGTCTAATTTGCAATTGAAAGTTCATAAACAATCAAGTAATTAATCCATCAAATGGTTGAGTTACAAGATGGAGAGGAGCAATTTCACGTACATCACCCTTTATGTGGAGGCTGTTAACAACAATCCGAGCTGCTCCCATTGGCTTGACCAGTTTAGCCAACAACATAATGCTCAAGTCAGATGTGTCCCAATCAAAACTGAGACGCATGAACCCCTGTTAGAATGGAAAAAAAAATGCTTTGTAAACAATTAAGATATATTTTTCTGTTTGAAGGCCCAAAAAAAAAAAGATGAACAGGAATCATTTTAATACAAATTATACTCATATGCATTATCTACACAAGGTGCTTCAGTTCTATTTCACACAAAAGAAGTAGAGTATTTGACAGGGTGATGTTGATATTAGCCATTGGCCGGTCTAAAAGATCCCTGCTCACTTAAGGGAAGAAAGAAGTACAGGATAAGGATGAGGGACTGTTGAACAACAGTAACACAAAATGCATCCAGTGACTTCAGACAATAAATGTATTTTCCCAAGTGCTCTGACAAAGATTTAGTTTCTTTACAGGAAATTACTCAGAGTCTTGTGACAAAGCTGAATAAAAGGCAGGTCAGAAGGCTAACATGCCTTAAATCATACGTTACCAATGATAAAAACCTTTTTACAGGTCTTTGGACAAGCTATCTATTTTTGTACTATTATCAGCAAGCAGTAAAAGAGAGGCAATTGAAAGTGCTTTTGGGGTTCAGACCACAAGAATTTTTGGCAAAATCCATATTTTATACAAACCTCCATAGGTCTACAACCACCATTATCTAAATATATCAAGTTGACAACTCAGATATTACAGCTTCATTGAATGTGAAACATACAGAGACTAGAACATTAAAACACAAGAGCAAGACATGAATTTGCATATGCCTAAATAAACAAAAAGCCAACAGTAAATTTCAATGAATGACGTTAAACTGCAAGGTAACAAACTAAGTATCCTGTTATTTATAAGAAGTTCCCTCCAAGCCATAATGATAGATCAAAATTAAAAGAGAGAGAGAGAGAGAGAGAGAAGTGCTCTTAACAAGAGCCTGATGATGGCATAAATATTAAAAATTGATAATAGAAAACAAACCTGGTCACCTGAAGTTGACCAACGAGTGCCATGGAGAGCCAAGTAAGGTGGGGAGCTACCTAACGAGAGCTCCTGTAATTCAATTCTTTCCTACAGAAAGTGTAGCATTTCCTACATTAAATACATATTGATGTAACATATAATTCTTGAATGATCCACTCATGTCCTTCAATGCATGATTATTAAAAAAGACGGACAACACTTACTATAAATTTCGACTTCCGCTCCTTTAAACGCTTCTGCACATAACAAGGCTTAAGAAATTAGTTTGATTGACCAAACAATTAAACCAGAACTTCTTGATTGTGCAATTATATATGCACATGCATTTGTCATTTCATACCAACAAAAAGGATAAATTCGATTCACATGCAGGGATAATAAAAGATTGGCTTCAACAATTAAATAACAAAGAGAGATGAAGAGTTCTCAACCCCCCCTAAGTAGTTAGGAAATAGAAAGGCTATTGATCAATTGTACAAAAGAAGGCATGAATAGCGCACAAGGCTCCCTGCTTGGCGACTCTGAACCAATTACATATCAGCTTCATTTTACAAATGGCTGCATTAGTTATAACAAAGGCTTATCTATATAATGATCACAGATGCTTGAGATGACTCAGCATTGAAACTTAAAAATCATTTTAATAAGAAATTAATACTTTTAAGAAATTCCACAAATTTGCAGCATGGAAATTTCCTAAAGGAACTTACCACAAGCTAAAATCTATTAACTTTGAACCCTGTAAGATATTAAGGAAAATTAGTTCAAATGCCTACTTAATAGAGATTCCAGCTGAATTGCACATTAGTCCAGTCTCTAATGTACTGAACTTGTATCCTTTTTATGGATTTGATTGTGTTCTGTCTTCCATCAAAGCCCAAATTCAGCAGTTGCCAGTTGCAAAGGCTGATGTTATTGAAGGAATATTAGACATCAAGGAAGTTTGATCTAGATGAGGCAACCCATATAATCAATTGTCGGTGAAGCAGCTTGGTAAGCCAGTAATGAATGCAGCAGGATTTCAGAAGAAGAACTAAAATGAGATGGTGCATCCATATATGAGGAATGTGTCAAGGTTACTCGTTGGAGTGGATTTCTTTTTTGGCCAAGGAGAATGATGCAAGAGCATTCAAGTTAAATCAGGATTCCTAATTCATAAAGTATATTAATTGATTAGGAATAGTTTTTCCACTTTTCTTTAATTTGGCATCCTCTTTAATAAAGTATGTTAATTAGGAATAGTTTTCAGTCTAGAATTAGAATGTAACTAGTATAAATAGGACAAGAATAATGAGTTTGTTTATTATATCTTTCTCCGTCATTTCTGAATTTCCACTTTAAGGTTTTCTTTAAAACCAATTATTTTATATAGCTCGAAAAATGATTACCCCATTCTAGCACTAACTGTTGAGAACTAATTGCCCTAAACTCTTCTGATATGTCAACCATGTAGGGTTTATAGATTTAGATAAAGCATGAGAGCATTTTATAATAAAGGAAATTGAGATAAATATGATATTTTCGCTAAAAGAAACTGAAGCTGCATATAACTTTGCAATGGGATTTGGTTCTCTTACAATGCTCTTCTCCTTTATCCTTCAAAAATGATAGCAGAGTCTCCTTATTTAATAAATTGGACAAAACCAATAAATTAATGGGATGAAAGAAGCTAATTTATCCATCTATTTCATGAAAATGTGCATACACCGACAATCAAATATACATACAACAGAAATGGAGGAAGATATCGATGTTGACTTATATTGTCACCAATAATATGGTCCAAGAGATCTGACCTCGACAATGGATGAAAACCTTATTGAAAGTTTTGGGTTTATGTAGTTGGGCCAAAGTTCCATTAACAGTTTGTTCAGCCACTCACAGTGTTCCACTGGTGTTACTGGCTGTATAAACAAGTGAACAAAGTAAAATAATGAAATCCATAAAACATAAATTTAATGTACACTCAAACTGAAATGCAAAGAAAGAAGAGTTACCGAGGTGCTCAATACAACTCGTTTCCACTTTGTATTCAGATCTTCAACAAGCATTTGACGTTGATAACTGTAATACTGTAGAATAAAAAAGCATATCTCAGCTTAGCACTATTTATATCCTTACAAATCACTTCAGATAAGACATAGCCGAAAATTAGAGCAGCAATAAACCAATGAATGCTATCTTATGGAAGATTCAAAAATTAATGCAGGTGTTTCATACAGAAAACCTCTTCAAGTAGTAAAGTGAAGACGAAAACGTAAAAAGAAAAAGGCAAAGAACAAAGCATAATCACAACAACCACCCCAAAATTTGGATAAGTTGACCAAAATATAACTTCTGCCTTCAAACAGAAAAAATTGTTAAAAAGAACATATAATGCTAAGCCTCCAAAAATAAATGATTATGTAGATATCTCACACCACCTAGTACTCAAAACAGTTGGAAAAGTAATCAAAATGACAATGCAATTTAGTAAAAGGCTGATCCTTTAGAATCTATCTCCAGAAGCCAGAGATATTCAAGCATGACAGACAAGTGGTTGCATATTGGCAAATTATGATATTGATGTTTCACCAAAACAGAATTATGTAATCGAGAAGCTTATTCCAATGAATTGAACAAAATTATCCTATAGACAGATAATACTTTGTAACACTGTGATTGGTTAACGATGGAATCCCAAATGTAACCAATAACAGAAAGAAAGAACCACAAAACTGAGTAAACCAAGAAGAAAGAAATACTAACAAGATTTTAGAAAATAAAAAATAAAAGCATGCAAAACTTAGAATTTAATAAAAACATATAAAACATACAAAATGTAAAGTAAAGCAGAACTTCAAAAAAAAAAAAAATCGAAGGATCCATATTGGACAAATGATTCTGAGAAAAAATAACAACAAAACAAAATCCTTTTTCTACATTAATCCTCTCTAAAAAAAAATAATATTACAGTGTCAACATCTAAGGTTAGCATGAAAATAGATTGCAACAGCAAAGAAAACAACTTATATATCACCAATAGAGAAATCAATTTAAAACATACCTGAACAGTAGCCCAAACAGCAACAACAAGAGGGACCCAATTAGAAACAGAGAAAATCCATTTCTCAATAAACCAAAGAACCAAAATCAGAGGAACTATAAAAGGAAAAAGAGGCTTCTCTGCATATAGATGATTAAAGAAATCCACAGCCTCTTCAATACTTAATCTTGCTTTCCCCATTCTTCTTATTCTCGCCATTTTCGTATTAAAAGGGACAATAAAAATAAATAAATAAACAAAATAAAAATTTGGCATCCATAATTGAATTTATATGTAGAAAGAGAGACAGCAGACAGTTTTTCCGCGAGAATCGGAAGAGACAAGAGTGTGATGTAATTCTAAATGTAAACTTTGCTACTTAAAGAAGAAAGTTAAACAGTTAAATGGAAGACGAGAGAATTCCGATTGTTTTGTTTTATAGAAACGAAGAAAAGTCTGCTAGTCAAGCAGAAGACGGAGACCGTAGCAGAGTAAAGTAAAGTTAAGACAGCCAAAATGGCTCAATCGGCTGATATTTAAACTGTAATTTAATTTTATTATCCATCTCAAAATAATGCAATTTGCAGTTTTGAGGGGATTGTCCGAATATCAATTCAAATAAGGAAAAAGGATATTCCTATTGTTAATTGCCAAAATGAGGATTTGATCATAATTACCAAAATGTTGAAATTATTTTTACAACGAATATAACAATTGACTATTTTGTTATTTATTATTAATTTTGAAATTTCTATATAAAAGATCCAAATTGTTAAGATTAGTTGTGTGATTTAATTAAGAATTTTATAAATCTAAAAAATAAATATTAAATATGAAAATTTATTTATAAATAATTTTTATTGGAATTAATTGGACAGACAGAAAATACAAATGTTCAAATGAAAATAAAATTTATTTATAATATTAAAGTAAATTTATATTAAATATTCAAATATAGCAAAAATAACTGTATAGTTATTTGTTATTTAAATAAATGGGAGGAAGTTGGTCTGATGACCTTTTCTTATTTTGACTCTAATTTGACTGCATTTTATTGGTAAAAGTCAGTGCCAATGAACATTTAGGGCATCAAAAAATAATTTTTTGAATTGTGGGATAAAATTAAAATATTTTTCTTTTTCCATTTATTTCGGGCCCACAGTCCTCTGGCCACGGCATGTGTCGGCAATCATAATAACAAATAGCTTGGAACGTAATGCTAATTTTGTGTAATTTATATATTTTTCAATTTTTTAAAGAATATATTTTTTTCTCCTTTTGAAAATATGAAAGCATATGTATGTATTTCAAATATTTATAATTCTTGAAGTTTAATCATTTTATTTAAAAATTAAAATTATTTTTCCCCGTTAATTCCCTGTCACACACGTTTGAGTACTTGATCCATCACATTTAATATAATGTTAATAATTAATATATCGAACGACTGTTAAATTACTCTTTAGTCCTTTATTTCACAAAAAAAATAATATTTTGAAAGAAAAAGTTAAATAATTTAAGAGGGTCAAACTTGAAAATCAATAATTTTACAAACCCATGTAAATGTTTTATTGCAATTAATTTTTACATTACGTTATCTTCATCTAATTTCATTATCAAACTATAGTAACTTTCTGATTTACTAATTTTATAAAATTAATGAGTTACATTTAAAAAATTTTGAGATATTGAAATAAAATAAATAATACATAAATTTATTTTATTTGATTAATTAATTGTTCCATTGTCATTGAGGGATGAGGAACGCATGTGCTGTGTTGGACCGACATGGTTCAATGTGCCTTTATAGTTGATTATCCATAAATATTTCAAATATTAGATAAAACTGTGGATTAGTTAATATTTCTCATAAAATAATTGATAATTTTAGTATTTTAGTATACTTTATTCAGCACGTGAAAATATTAAAAATTCCTTATATCTTATTCTTAAGAATATAAAATGATTAATCACGTTTTAATATACCTAATAAACTTTACTGTTAATAATTAAATGAGTTTATTCATCTTTTAATAAACTTTTGAATGATGAAATTAAAATTAAAAAAAATATAATACTAGATTTTCTTATCTGGAGTTGATCTCGACAAAAGATATAAATTTTCATAATAGTACATAGTCTATAATTAATTTTGATGTTAAAATAATAACTCATTTGAATCTTTTATAATTAAATTGTTTTCTTAAAAATTTATCACATACGAGTTTTCTTCGTTATGTATAATAATATTAATGGAGGAACATAAATGATAACTCCTCTTGATTTCATTACTCGAAACCTATACCTATAAATAAAGATCCAAAGTCTCCGACTAAATAAATTAAATATTATAATTTTATTTAGTAATAAACTCTTAAAAAGGAAAAAAAAAAAAACTCTAAATATGGAGACGAACCAATAATAGTAAAAATAAAAAAAAAAAACATATTTATTATAGAAAAAATAAATTTAAATTTATTTAAAAAGTAAAAAAAATAATAAAAAGTAAGACATAAAGATTATTGTTAATAACTAAACCGCAACTCCAAACTAAAATTAATATTAAAATAATCAAGAGAGAAAATTAGTTTCGAAGGGCAGTCTCAAAAAACTAATAAACGAATATTATTTTGCAATTAAAAAATAATAATGACTTTCTAACTTATAAAACAAAAGTAATGTATAATATTTAAAAAGTTGATGGATATTGGAATTGTTTTATTTATTTGAGGAATGCATGTGTGTGTCATTCTCATATGGTTTGGTTGGAATTGTCAGAAGTGATGGCCAAGATGAAGAGGCACCATTGGAAAATTCCCTAATGCAACTATATAATAAATAACTCATTGACTGCCCAAATGCCGTACCTTTGTTTGTCTTGTTCTCTTCTGTTCTGGTCAAACTATATGTTTTATAATCAATAGATATTATATATTTTATTAATTCAAAATAGGATTTAAAATTTTACTTTTTTTTTTTTTCCCTTGATTATCTGGGGTATTGGTGCAGCCATACATCTTCCTTGTATGTTGTTTGGAGATGAATGTAGGGTATAGTAAGCAAATAATAGTGTCTGTAAAATTGGGTACAACAACTTTTCAATTTTTCTTGTTTTTGGAGAGTTTTGCAGAAATTGATGTGAGCTGTGTTGTGTAATCTCCTAAATCCTAAGCATAACATAACATGGATTGCACTATTGGAAGAAGCAACTTGGAACCTACTACTTCTATTTGACCCCCTTAAAACACAAACAAACAGGGCTCCATACACAAATTCAAAACTTTCAAATAACAGGTTTATAGGTCTTACCGTCTCATTTTATTCGCATTGTTTGACAAAATATAAATATTAAAAATTTAATCGATAAAAATTATTTTATTATTTTTATCCTTAACTCACGAATATATTAATAAAAGTAATTTATTTAATGAATAATTACAAAAGCATTTGAAGTATTGATATACATCTTCATACATATGAATAATTTGAAGTACTGGCAGTGGTGGCTGTTGTACATGTGCTCCTACTTCACCATTCCTCGTTAAAACAATCATTCCACGTCAACTGGTCAACATTATATTTAAAATGCTCCCATTACATATATATATATATATATATTATTTTAAATATTATTTTAATTAATTACTGTATTCAGTAATATTACATTTATCTTGACATTTGAGGCAGTGTTTTACGAAATATTATTTTCATCAATATTTAATATTTTATAAATATTTTATGATATTTATACATGTCGCTTTTCTTTATCTTATTTTCTATTGCCTTGTTACTTTTTATTTTTTTATATTAAACAGTTAATCCAATATTTCATTTTAATCGCGATATAAACAATTAACCATTAACCGCTAAAATCATTAAAATTGCGGAATAGGCCTAAATAAACACGGATATGCAAGTCTAAATTTAAAAATCTTTATTAGTCAATTTCTGATAATACTATCATTGAGGAAATATATAATTAAAATTTAAAATTTCCATAAAAATATCTAATTACGTTCGAGTTTTGAGTAGAACATTTGTTGGCGTTAAAAAAAATAATATTAATCATTTCAATTTTGATGTTGAAAAGAAAATCTAATCCAATTGTAATTCGTATCAATGTGTTTACAAATAGTATTAGAAAGTAATTAACTTACACTAAGCATACTATGTAAATCTTAACAACCTAACAAAAATTTGTCACTTAAAGATTTCTTAGTATATTACAACAAATCATTTTTGCCAAAGTGGATTCTATATCAATTCCAAAATATATAGTTTTAAACTTAAAATCAAAAATTAATTTTAATAGTAATATAATATATGAAAATTAATTATTGCATTGGAGTATATATTAAAAAAAAAAAAAAAAAAAAAAAAAAGCGAAGAGTGTGAACGTGCCCGGCACGTGGATCAAAAGCGCGTCACTTTTCACACCAACAAGAAGAGAAATCTATGCTTCCTGGAAACCAACCTTTAATTTTCCCGCCAAATACGGCGCCACTGCCCAACTGATCGAAATTTCTGATAAGATGTGGCATGTGGACCCACATACACAACTGCTTTTCCTATAACCGCTCAAATTTCGCCAATTCATCGTCCAATGCTAATAAGGTTGCAAGTAGCTCCCAGACATCCCTTATTCTTACTCAAATGACCAAAATGCCCCTCAATCAACCCATTAACACATCCACTAACACTCTATTTTAGCTTAATTGAAAAGTACATGTAGAGTACCATAAAGGATAATCACTTCTCAAAAAGAAAAAAAAAAAAAAAAAAAAATCCTAATGCTGGTTTTTAATTACATAGACACCAATCATCTAATCACCTTAAATTAAGGTGCAAGATTTTCTCTTTTCCCATATTCCCTATTTAGCCACTTTTGTGTTTGTATGTTTTAATGTTTTTAGCCATTCAAGAATTTAAGAGATACAAAATCAAGAAAATAAAGAAAGAAAGAAAGAAAGAAATGAGCCCTTCTACACCTAATACCAACAATAATAACAATAATGCAATATGCCCTCCTCTGAAAATCAATAAAGATTCTCATATGATCAAGAAATCTTCCTCTTCCTCCAATTCTTCGCCGCCATCCTCCTCCTCTTCCTCCTCTGCATCTTCTCTAACGGTGGTTGGCCCTGCCAAGTTGCCACCACAAGGTCCACAACGCCATCCGGTTATCATTTATACACATTCTCCAAAAATCATCCATACAAATCCTAAAGATTTTATGCAATTGGTGCAAAAGCTTACTGGGTTATCGCGGGCGGAGGATGATCATCCGCCTCGAGTAAAGCAAGAAAAGAGCAATTCGGCGCAGGATGAAGAAAGTAAAAATGTGAGAAGTATTGGGAATGGGAATGATGATAATGAGTCATCTTCAGTGATTACAGAAGAAAATTGTGGGGGGAGCATAGGTGATGGACAAGTTAATTCTTGTTTTGTTCCTCCAATTTTTGATCCTCCAAATCCTTATATGACTAATATTCCGGTTTTTACACCAAATTCAGCTGATTTCTTATGCGCAAATCAACCATTTTTTAATTATACTGATTCTCTGTTTTTCAACCCTCCTAGTATGAGGAGCTCCATTTCTTCTTCTTCTTCTACCTTGGAAGGGATAAATGAGTTCCGTGAATACTAGCAAAAATGAAAAAAGATTTTTTTCCGCTGGTTTTGGTTTTGATGCCAATAAGAAATTTTGATAGGTTTTCCCTTTCTTTTGGAAAGTTTTCCACTCGGGAATAAATTCTTACAAAATAATGTTTGTTTATTCCTGTTTCTTTAATTAATAATGTCTTTTACAGGAAGAAGGAAAAAGGAAACGGGAAAAAAATTATTTCGTTTAATAACTTTCTCATAAATGTTTTGATTACACAGTTGAGATTCAACATTGTTAAGAATGTTTGTAACCCTTTGATCCATTTAACTTGTCATGATTAAGAAAAAAAAAAAAGAAGAAAAAAAAAAGGTAATTCCAATTGCTGTGTATATTCTGGGTTTATATTAATTTCTTGTAGTTTGGAAATTAAATACCAATTACTGTGTTTTTTTCTTTTTTTTTTTTTTTTTTCGAAAGGCAAAAAAGGGGAAAAAATGTGCTGAAGATGGCATAATAAGTTGGTATAAATAGCATTATTGTATCCTGTGTCTGGGGGGAGCTTATTTCCTAACTTCAACTCGAAGTCACGAGTAAAATAACTTATCCATTACATCAAAGCCATCCTCCTAGAGATGAGAGAGATGTGGATTAGGATGATATATTATAATGATACAATTTTCAAAAACATGATTTAATATAAACATTTATGCTCTCCAACTCTCTCAGCATTTTTCACTTTTTTTTCTTGTATATATATGATTTATTTGTCTCAATCTGGTTGTAAAGACAAGAACTTACTAGGATATGATGTCTTCCCTAAAATGCTCAAATTACATGACAGATATACCTCAAAAAATCTGCTATGCAGAGACAAGATAACATGTATATCAACACTATAAGTCATCTTGTTCAGAGACAACAAATCACTTTTTTTTAGTTAGTATTGCTTGTCGCTCTTGTTGAGATTTACATTCTGATGTTTTCGTTACTGTACAAACACTTGTGTATTATGTTACATAAAATTACATCATTTCTTCTTTTTGTCTTCTTTCTCTCTTTCAAGAACAAGAACAGGAGCTGCCGGTATGCTAAACCACCACTCTCTCAATCTCCTCGACCATCTTTCTGTGCTTGCTTTCCTTGGAGGCGAATACCTCGTAAATGCCTCCAGAAAGGCCAATAGTACTATGTATTTGCCAGGTATGAAAACTAGGATCAAAGCCATGCATAAAAGTGCCACTGCAAATTTCTCGGTTGCCTGATCATTACATAAACACATATATATAAAGAGTTGATACATGCCAGAGTAAAATGTGGATAAATTTGAAACAAAAAAAGATTGCTCAGACCATAGTTCCCAGGAGCTTAAAGCAGAGTAGAGTAAAAATGAGAAGAGGTAAGCCAGTGAAGTTTGCGAGGGCAAAGAAAGAGATATACCTGAGGGAAAATCGACAGCAACAAGGCGCGGAACTTCAGAAGGAACACGTTTCCATCTTGGATGAACTGTTCCACACGAGAAATTGCAGTCTGAACAGCCAAAAGCTGTTCCATTGTGTTCATTGGCGGAGGTGCTACCACCTTAAGTTTGTCAACAGGGCTTCCTTCGTTGCAAAATCTTGTAAGCACCATAAAGATTGCAAGAAAGAGAAGTGCCAATCCATAGGCATAAGCCAACCATCCCCTAAGATTAACATATCGTAAGTCCATCAGACAAAAAACCTAAAAGTATGATGTCTGTGGGAAACAATAACGATTTTATCAAGTATCAAGCATCCACTTATTCTGTAGTTTCTCTCTTTCCATTTCTATAACCATACTCTTTCTTGTTGCTCTCTTGAAATTCAGTTATTATGCACATTAAAAAGAGAGAAAATTCCTACCATGGGTTCTTGTTTCTGATATACTTTAACAGCATACCAGAGTCTAAACTTAGCAATATCATTGTAAATGCCAACCATGACGCAAACATATATACTGAAGCTGAACAATTTCTCATCCCAGCTTCACAGAACAAGAGACCACTATCATGGCTAGAATGAAAGAATCAATATTTTTATAAAGGTACATGCGCCCCAACTTTATCAATTCATCAATGATTTAAATCTTAATTAATTGTTTTTGGTATAAAGTAACTGTGTGCAATTGCTGTGTTACTTTAACCGGGCATGTACCTTTTAAATATGCAATAGACCTATTTGATCAATTAAAAAAAACCTCAGATTTTGTGGAACTACTTCTCTGTTCTACATGCAGAACCAAGAAACTAAACAACACTATGCTCATCTTGGGTAAATAAATCCCAATCAATTTGGCAGCCATAGAAAAAATATAGGAAGATTCTAACTTTTCTTTATCTGATAGCAATGGTTAGTTTTCTGAAAGGTCTCTCTCTCTGTATGAATCTAAAGTGGTTCAAACTTACTTGTGAAGGGAATTTCTTATTTTGCATGACAATAACACAATTCTTGGAGTTTAGTCATGCACTGACAGATATCCAAGTATCCAATCCAGACCTAAAATTACTCAGTAAAGATTATTTAGCTTGAGTCAGCAAAAGACAAAAGCTTGCTACTTAGGCATGTTCTCCACAAACCAGAACATGGCTGACTTTGACAACTTAAATTGTCACAATTCTGTGATATCAAATAAAACAAAAGAAGTATATAGCATGGACAAGTTTAACCAACGTAATTACTAGTGCATAAAATGAGTCAAACATTCAAAAACAAGGCTCATTAATCAAGATTTTGGGTGGCAGTTTAATCAAAGATTTTGCATTTTTGATTCATGTAGTGTTTGATTGTGGCGGGTTGTTAAATGAATTTTTCTCGGTGAAGTAGAAATAGACTGGCAGGTTCCACACTCCCACCAGGGATTGAGGACAAGGATGGAGATGATTGCTCTCGCTGACCACTGGGTTATTGGTTTGACAGACTTACACAAGGACAGTGTTATGCTGGCTAAATGCCTAAATCCACCCCAATTTGCCATGTTGTCGTACCAACACCCAATGATGCATGGATTCCTACCAAAAGCTGTATACAAAGAGAGGTAGCACAAAAGTCACAAAAAACAACATATGTTGGTACAAAATCCACAATATCATTATGAAACATCGTTAATTGGTTAAGTCGCTACCAACTTCCAATCCAGTTTGGTTTCTGTTGCATGAGAAAGGAGGAAATTTGAAAAGCCAGATGTTATGAGCCTGCGAGGCTATGTACTATGTACTCTTCCTCAAGCAAGGGATTTGAACCCTTGTTCTTATTACGTGATCTACCTATTTTTTTATATGAGAGAGATTCAGCTCATCAAAAGAGAGTGGTCACCTTTGAACCTCGTTAAAGAGAACTCTATTATCGTTTTTTAGGAAAAAGGTTCTTAATTTATTAATAGCAATCATACCTCTTTGAGAGAGGTTACAATGATAAACTAGAAAATTATAAAAATAAAAAGTTTAGTGTATTTAGGAAACTAACTAAAAGGGATCCTATACTAATTAGGAATGTGTTTTATTAAGTCTTATTTAAGCTAATAATCTAACTAATTCTCAGGATCCTTTACTAATTAGGAATCCATGTTTTATTGAATTCTATTTAAGTTACTAATCTAACTACTTAATTTTCATAATTTCCATATTTGCCATGACGTTCATAACATTACTCCCCTCTAAAAAGACAAGTTTGTTCTCAAATTGGTTTTGTCTCATGTTCTTCAATGGATGAGTTTGGTACACTATCAAATTCCAACCAAAATAGCCTCTTACACTGGTGCCCTGGAACAAACAGATCATCACAATTGCAACATAATCCCTTGGCTCGTCTTTCCTTCATTTCTGTCTTTGTTAATTCTTTAATAAAGGGAGAGGAGGCATTGGAATGGGCAGGAACTGCACTACCCTTGGTGGTGGAAGGAGAAATAGTAGCATGGTGGTGCAACAATGTAGGCAGTTGTTGCTTCTTCTCAAAAGCCCTAGCCAAGTTCATAGCATGCACAAAGGTGGCTGGAGATTGCATCTCAACCTCTAATCGAATAGAGTCAATTAGCCCAGATGTGAATAAATCCACTTGTTGATCACGATGCACCGAATTTATGCGAGCCAACAGCCCTTAAAACTGATGTTGATGCTCCTCTACTGTCCCTGTTCGTTTCAAATTAACTAAGTCCCCAAGTGGATTGCTCTGCAAGGGTGGCCCAAATCTGAGAGGACAATATTCTGTAAACTTATTCCACATGAGATCTGGTTCTTCTTGCTACAATTTGTAATACCATAGTTGGGCATCTCCCAACATGTGGAAGGCGGCTAGGCTGACTCCGTCCATTGCTATAGTCCATCGATTAGCAAAAAACTGCTCACATCTGTGCAACCAAATTAAGGAGTCATTACTGACATCATATATAGGAAAATCTAGCTTCATATAACGCGGCACAGTTCTGCTGCTATTGATGCCACCCACAGTTCATGGTTGCTGCTTATCCTCCACATGGCTTGTCTGACCTGAGTTGCTATGCAGCTCGTTGGTAAGAGTAAGGAGAGTTTCTGACTGTTGAGGTAATTGTTGAAGCCATGCATTCGTTCTTGTTTCCGATTCTACCACCAAATTTCTCAATTTCTCGTGCAATCATTGATCACCCATTGTATCTGGCTCTGATACCAAATTGTTATGAGCCCACGTACTAGATCGTGTCACAAGGGCAATGTTCTGTGTAATTTTCCTCAAGCAAGCGATTTGAGCCATTGTTCTTATTATGTGATCTGCCTATTTTTTTTGTAAGGGAGAGATTCAGCTCATCAAAAGGGAGTTGTCACCTTGGAAGAAATTCAGCTCATCAAAAGAGAGCTGTCACCTTTGGACACCTCGTTAGAGAGAGCTTCAATCTCATTTTTTGGGAAAAGATTCTCGCTTAATTTATTAATAGCAATCACACCTTCTTAAATAGAGGTTACAATGATAAACTAGGAAATTATAAAAATAAAAAACTTAGTCTACTTAGGAAACTAACTAAAAGGGATCCTATACTAATTAGGAATGTGTTTTATTGAGTCCTATTTAAGTTAATAATCTAACTAATTCTCAGGATCCTTTACTAATTAGGAATCTATGTTTTATTGAATTATATTTAAGTTAATAATCTAACTATTTAATTTCCATAATTTTCATATTTGTCATGACATTCATAACACCAGATTTGACCTAATTCTTGGTAAATCCCTAAGTAAATCATGCAGCAATATCGACAGCAGGATTTACAAGACTGCAAACAAAATAACTAAATGAAGCACCTGGTTTACGGCAAAACTAAATAAAAAGCCACTCGCATGTTCAATCATTTAACTACTTTGATACTCCAATATTTTTTGAAAATTCAAAGGTTATTATCATTAAATCACCAAAAGGCCTTCCACTTTCTTTTCCCAAATGTTCATTACTAATGAATAATGTGAACAGTATGTGTCATACCTCCAAATGACATAAGTGAAAATCAAACAGAAAACTGAAGACTTCACAGCATCATCCCAAAATGCCAAGGAAAGAAGCCACTTCCCAACTTCCATAACAGGATGAAGTAACTCCTGCAGATACAATTTTAAATAGGTTACATGGACAGACACTGCAAGTTGGAGGCACAGCAATGTCTGGTGGGTAAAAGAGCATGCAACAAGGTCCTGCTGTTGATACAGTCAAAATAGTTTAATTTGCTAAGCAACTGTAATACAAATATGTGACAGCATAAATTCAAACACATGATCACATATAAGCCAGAAAAAGACACGAAGATAATTCAGTGTCCATCACCGTTGGGTAACAAAAAATTATCATGCACTTCAAATCAACCAAATGTTTCATCTTCACTTAAAGATTTAAAATTACAATGATAATGGCAAGAGAAGGAGCAAAACAGGAAGGCGGGCAAGACAGGAATTCAAAGCTCATAAATAATAGTATCACCTTCATCACTGCCAAATTGGTGTCAATGCCATCAACTTTAACCCCATCAACTGTTTGTTGTGCTGAGACCACCTTTTTGTAGCTTTTTCTAGATTCCTTAACTGCTCTTTCCAATGAACTCATCTCTCCCACAGCTATCTCACCCACAGCAAGTCCAGCTTCACTTGGATCACTTGAACCTGTTCCAAACACAAATCCTAAATTGGAAACCATGGTCAAGGCTGAGACTGAATACATTCCACCCCCAGCTTTATAATTGCCAGCAGTTTCTGATTCGCTTATGGAGGACATGCTCGCTAGAGTTTCCAGTATCAAATCTCCACCAGGAAGTTGATCACAGAGATTAAACATAAGCAGAGTTTCACACCGAATGGAATCTACAGAGCCAATTTCTTGAATGGCTTGTAGCCTCAGAATTCCAAGCACAGCCTTTGAAAGAATTTCATCCCGTTCAACTCCTGTTATTTGAAATTTATTTATGAATCTGTGAACATACAAAATTTCCCGAATAATTGCCAACCAGTAATCACGACGACTATGCCCTTTAAGCTCAGGAAACTCTATGACAACTGGTTCTGATCTGTGAGGGAAATACTTAAAAGGTTAAAATTAATAAACTTTAAGCAGCCTTCAGATGACAAGAATGAGACAGAATCTAGATTTAACATGAAGATACAAAAAATAAATACTTATTCCATTGATAGAAAAAATATACATCAATTGTTCCTTACAAAGAAATAGATTTATATGAGACTGCCTTGTCAAAAAGTCGTGTACCCCATGGTCCAGTTAACTCAGGTTTAACAACTTGTTTTAGATCATCTGATAAATCATATACTTTTGGCTTGTCATAAGATACAACACGAAGAGCTTCAAAGTACAGTGCATGATCTGTGAGAACTAGCCGACCTGTATGCAAGACAGTGTATAAATACCGAATTGTTGCATTTGAAAAAGGAAAATTATAACATAAGTGCATTAGTCACATCAGTTTTTTAAAGAGCAACACTTGCAAAGCTGATTGAACCAAATGATTCATCCAGTGAAGCTACCTGGCCAAGTAGACATTCCTACATGTTCAAGAACTGGTTGGGTGGTGACTGTTCCATCCACTTCCAGAATTTTTTCTCTTCTTGACGATCGAACTGCAGAAAGAAGTGATGAATCTGATTGGGTCTTCATCTTCTTTATTGCCCTGTAGAGAAGATTATTCAAAATGTAAAAACCAGAAATATAATTCTCATAGAAAAACATTTGAAAAAACTAAAAGAAACTGACACCGTAAATCATATAAGCTTTATTTGAAGAGGTAAATTCAATAACTGTGCAAGAACTGTGAATTTCAAGTTTAGATACTACTAGAGAAACAAAATATGCGTCGTTAGAATGAATCTAGAAGATGAACTGAATAATCATTTAAAAGAGAAACATACTTCCTCATAAAGTTCATCTCAAGCAACTTCTTTCTTTTTCTGATCAAAACCTTAGTCAGCTTTTCAAAGTGACAAGATCCTGCCTAATATGTCAATACTCTTATTGAATCTATAGGGGAGAAAAGAATGATTTAGTTTGATGGCAAGCCACATTCTCCTATGAGCTAATCATACATTTGCATGTAGGATTGCGAGTTAGCACACGAATTTTCACATTATCCAATTCAAAGCAAGTATACCAATTCGTTTTTTCTTGAAGCATGAATTCAATTCAGCAATTTGCAATTTCCATTTGTAAAACAGGCCTCTGCACTTGCAATGCTCTTTCTAATGTCTTTTAACCATTTTGACACATGTATGTAACCAACAGAGTACTGACACACATTATAAATCCATTTCCTTAGCCCCAGCCCTCACCCCCATCACCACCCATCGCACTTTTTTTCCTATATATTGATGAATGAAAATTAACAGACTACAAAAGAATGTAATAATAATTAATTTATTATCATGTATCATTTGGCTTAAAAAATTAGGAAATGCGGCAACAAGGAGTATTTGCAAAACAAGTTCTCATTATTTAGTAAGAAAATGTGGTTACCTCTCTAGTCCGCTTAGGTACTTGTCATAGATGGAGAATTGAAGCCGACCACCAGTTGACATAGTAAGCACCTCAAAAAGATTTTCACTTATAACCACATTGGCAATTATTGGAATTGCTGGAGCTATTCGCAAGAAGGATTCCAACCCAACAGTTAAGTCCTCATCTACCTACAAGAAAGAGATAGCCATACACATCCATCAACAGTAAGGATCAGCCAAAACAGGTGAAATAAACAGAGATTAACAACATTCACCATTCAATTACTGAGTGAAAAAGCTAAACGTAATTAAGTGAACGAACTCACATTAACCAAAGGTTGGCTAGAAGCTGCTGGAGTCTCCCAAGCTAGCATCATGTCATACGTCAAGCGTCGAAATTTTCTATCAGTTAGATGATCTGTTACCTGAATGGATAGAGCCAGCGCTCTGAAGCTGCAGTATTCCAAAAAGTTCCTTGCATACCGGGACGGATGCTTTATCGAATCAGACGCCTCCATATTGAAGCTTTCTTGCAGCTCAGTCGTGGTAACGCCGAGAATTCTGCATTATTTTATTTCATTTGTTCCGTGAAGAAATCATAATTAATTAAAAATAAGAAAAGGCACATCTGTTGAAAAAGTAATGGGATTCCGTCAGAGAAAAAAAAAAAAGAAGAACACTATCCCACCTCATGGTCAACTAGATAATTACTTGAATTTTTTAGAACTAGCTAAATAATAAAATGTGCAATAGATAGAGCAAAGATAAAAAAGAACCGACATGAAAGACAAAGACAGTAATAGCACTTACTTCGAGCATCTACGGACAATCATATTAGCAAGTGGAGAGAGCTCTGCTATCCAATTCCTGCATGCAGATGGAGATCTTCCCATCTCCTCAAATTCTTCATCAAAGGAAGTTCGCCTGCTAAGTAACCATTTAAAAGATCCTTCTCTTACTAGACCCTCGAGCACAGTCCTAGCTTTGCTAGCAGTTGCCATCTCCTGTCGCTTATTCAAAATCCAGCCAAATCTCACTATCTCATCATTAATCCCAACTTCACCATTTCTGTAATTCTTGTCATGCCCTTCAAAATCTTATTTATTCCAAATCCAGGAACAGAGTTCTCCGCAAACCTAACCCCAAAACCTTAAATTAACCAGAACACCAAGCCAACTAACTGCAAATGAATATTAAAACACCAAACAAATATTATATTCTATTAATTCTCACAGCATCAAAATCCCTTTTCAATAAATTTTTATTAACTACAATCAGCAAAAATTGAATTATATATCTAAAAACAAAGTTACACTTCGTACCTCAAATCTCTTCAATTTGAAATATTTGAAGAACCCCGCTTCAGATTAAGTTGAGTTTCCGATTCTAAAGTTACAAACCCATCTCACTAAATCGCAAACGTCACAGCATCAAACCAACTGAAAGAGAAGCAACAAAAAGGACAAACTACAAAAACTGCCCCCAAATGGGTTTACTAACGATTCTGTCTTGATCAAGGGTTTATCCAAAAAAAGATACTAGGAAGGTAAAACAACAGCTTTGCCTTAAAAATGAGAGAGAGAGAGAGAGAGAGAGATATGGCTCTGTGCATTTGACACGCAAGATTGAGGCGCGGTCGATCGACGAAGAATCTGTTTATGTCTCGTCACAACCTCAACTACTCGCAGACAGCATACGAGACAACGTGTTGTATTCTTATTTGCTGAAGATTGCGGTCCTCCAATTTGGATCGGAAATGGATACCCAAGTTTCCTTCCTTTTTGGCATGGATAAGCGACTTTCCTGAAAATAATATATACATAATTAAAATTAAATGTCAATTAAAGAAAATAGAAATTGTTACATCTACTATCCATTGTAATAAAAAAAATTCGTATTAGCAACTATACACACGTAGTATTAAAAAATAAAATAATATTTTATAATATTATTTAAAAATAATAAAATAATCGTGAAATGCATTGTAAATATTCGAATTTATTTAAATATTCAATTAAAAATTTAGATATCTAAATCTGTATAGAAATTCACTTTTTATAATCAAATTCGTTCCGAATTCGATTATCATTATCTGTTTAAATACTCAAGTCCGTTTATATTAAAAATATATATTTTTTATTTTTTAAAAATAAAAAATAAGTAAAAGTTATAAAATTATAATTTTGATTTAATAAAAAAATATAATATAAATATTAAATATAATTATAGCATTAATATAATTTAAAAGATATAAATATATAATTTTCTTTATAAAAATAATTATTTTAAATATTTTTAAAATATTAATTAAACGGATAATGGATAGTTAATACCTGAATCCTTAAACCCAACTTAAACCCAATACCGGTAGTAGAAATACTACAGAATCTGTCTCAAATTCATTTATTCACTATCCAAATTTGTCAAAATCATATTAAATTTTATTGAGTATCCACGGGTCAAATAAAATTATCATCTCTAACTAAAATATGTTTTCTTAAATATCATGTGAAGCATTTCACTAAGAATAGTAAAAGTCATATATGATATGACATATTTCAAAAATGCATCACACTATTAATGTATTTTTCAATAATGATAATAATTTTTAGAATTTAAATAATTATATTGAAATAAAAAATTAGATATTTTTTTATTTTTATGTTTATGATTTATTATAAATAATTATTTATTTATTTAAAATATTAACGTATCACTTATTTAGTACAGTGTATCCTACGCATATGTATACCCTACTTACTTAAAAATTATCATATTTTGTATATTTTTATATCTTGTGTCCCGTGTTCGTGCAATTTAGCTCCCAGATATATGAAACTACTTCATATAGCAGTCAATCAATCCAGGTACTTTTTTAATTACTAATAAAAATGATATTTTTTTATAGTTTTTATGTAATTGAAATAATAACTTAAATTTTTATTATTTTATGTTTATAATTTATTATCAATAATTAAGTATTTATTTAAAATATTAATATGTTATTTATCCTGTATAGTGTGTTTTAAGTGTGTGAATGTTGTATTTTTTTAAAAAAATTATCATATTCTGTCAATTCTCGTATCTCGTATTCTGTATCCGCACAACCTAACATTTGACATACGAGATTACTTTATATACTAAGTTAATCAATTAATTTTTTTTTTACTTTCTAATTAAAAATGAGGTGTTTTTTTAATTATTTTTATGTCATTGAAATAAAAATTTAATTTTTTTATTTTATGTTTATATTTTTTTGAAAGGATTATTTTATGTTTATAATCTATTACAAATGATTATTTATTTATTTGAAATATTAATGTACTATTTATTCTGTATATTGTGCGCTAGCACGTGGATGCCTTAGTTGTTTAGAAATTATCATATCGTGTACATTCTCGTATTTTATGTCTCGTATCTTTATAACCTAACTCTTGATATATGAGACTACTGCATATATCAAGTCTATCAATCAAGATTTGTTTTAATTATCAATAAAAATAAAGTTTTTTTTAATTTGTTTTGATGTCATTGAAATAAAAAATTAAGGTTTTTTATTTTATGTTTATAATTTGTTATAAATGATTAATTATTTATTTAAAATATTAATATATTACTTATTATGTATAATATGTTATAAGAATATGAATGTTTTACTTGTTTCAAAATTATCATATCACGTACTGATAAGTGAAATTGTAGAAAAAACTTTAAGTGAATGAGTAATCTTACTTTGGATATATATTCCCTATTATATTTCCTTATTTATAATACAATTTTGATTATAATTATTAGAGTTAAGATTTGACTATAAATGTCGATCAATATTTTTTGCCTTTTATAATTTTTAATGACTCATTTTTATCAGACATTATTTAAGCATTATAAAATTTAAGTGTGATGTTGTTCGGGTCTTGATATTTTCCTTATTCTCCAGCTTCTTGGCTAGCTCAAAATGTTGTTCGGAAAATACTGAACAGACTTTTTACAACTGTCCTAAAGAATTATTCTTCTACTCACATTTGACTTTACATTTAACTTCTTTATCATGCAAACTACACTATTTTTATATATGAATAGATGTGAAAATGATTAAAAAAATAATGCAAAATAGGAGAAAATAAAAGCAATTTTAAAAATAATCGACTAACTAAAAAATGTATAATTTAAAAATAATTAGAAGAGGCATAAGAAAAGGTTAGAATATTTAATTCAAAAAACATATATAATATCTCGTTGTAACATTTAATAATAATTTTAAATAATTAAAAATTAAATTATATATATATATAATAGACAAAGAGTCTGATTGTTATTTACCGAACAATAATCCCGACTAAATCAAGAGCCGATCAATGAGAGTAATATCAAAATCCGAGCAACCTAAATACCAAAATAAAAATATGACCGAACAATGTTTAAATCTTATAACGCTTAATAAATAATTGATTTAAAAAGACCATTAAAAGCCAAGAACATGACCTGACATTTATGATTAAATTTGATCTATGTTAATTACAATTGAAATTATATTATATAAAGGGAATGTAATAAAATACAAAACACAAAATATTCTTTATTCTACATATTGAAAATATATTAAAAATTAGAGTCCTTAATATTGTAATTTATGCAAATTTAAATGTCTAAACAAATTTTTAAAAAATATATATAATATTGAATAAAAAATTTTAAAATATTCTAATTAAATGATTCATTTATCTACAATAAATAAATTTTAAAAATAATTGTTCAATGATTAAAAAATATCTTCCTTTAGATCTCTTTCTCACATTTTACTCTTTCAGACCTTTTTAATCGCACATATGGTTTCTTTTTATTCTTTTGTCCTTTTGGAAGCGTGACACGTGAATGGTCCATACGACACCATACATTATGTTTAACTTTATAATTTGTCCATTATATTTATATATATTATAATTTTTTATAATTAATCGATTATTTGCACTGAGGTATTAAATAGAATAAGATACTCCTGATAATAGTTTTTTTTTTAAACAAAAGTCCTTATAATAGTTTAAAAAAAAAAGAAAATTTTGAAAAAAAATTAATTTCCCTTTTTTTTATTTTTAATATAGGATTAAGTTTCCTTCATTAGTTCATTATATAGATTACAATTTTTATTTTTTCCTTTATTTTACTTTTCTTTCTAAAAAAAATTAACATTCTCTTATCATTATTTTTTAGTTATTTTCTTTTTCCCCATATTTTGTATCCATCTAAACATGGAAAAAAAAAAATCAAACCCTCCAAAGGTTTACAATTTGCCAAAAATAATAAAATATTTGATATTTGAATTTTGAAGGCATCGACTTTTTCTTTCATTTTATTTATTTAAATAAAAGAAAAAACAAAATAAAGAAAAAAAAATACAAAACTAATAAATTGGAGATGGATTAATAGAAGCATATTGAAGAAGATCCTTGTCTTCTTCTAAAACATCAAAATCATCTTCCTTCATCAACACCCATGCTTCTACTCCTTTATCTATTCTTCTATCCATCAAAAATACAAAATTTGCAAGCGGCGCGTTCAAATCATCCACATCCAGTGCAAGACAGGCCGCCCATATCACCTTTCCCCAGCCAAAATCAAAACCAGTATCATATATACCAAAGTTACAGGCACTAGAAAACGCAACAAACTCCACTTCTCCTCCGCTACCATATGAATTCCTAAGCTCCTTCATTGAATTATAATACTTCACAAACCCATCTTCACCTCCACTTCTTATCTTCTCCAAGAAATCATTATCTATTTTTTTCATTGATTCTCTTAGTTCAGTCACTAGCTCACTCAACTCCTCCTCCTTCTTCTTTTTTGTGAATACTGCACCAGCAAAGCATAGCATATTTCCGAACGAACATTCTGGGAATGGGGGCTCCACTTTTCGTCTCAAATTCATAGAATGGCATATTGCAAGCGGTTTATCATTACCTGTTTTGTTTTTGAAAGAAGCCATAAGGCATTTGCTGAGAATTGCGGTTACTACCTCAACGCGCGATGGATTAGGGTTAATATTGTTTAAACTTGCTTTCGCTTTAAGATTGGCAATGGCGGATTCGTTAAACACAATCCTCTTTATTACGTGCTTGCCTTTTTCTAAAAATGGAGCATACAGAGTAGTATAAAAGCTCACCCCACTTGGAAATGAGCTATACTGTGGGAAAATGGACTCCATATCCAAATAAGGGTGTGTGTGTTTGGTAGGAGATTTACGTGTAGTCGTGGCCCAATCTTTTACAAACATTTGCATACCATTTCCATCACAAACATTGTGAGAAAAACATATACCAATGGCGAGGCCACCACAAGCAAAGGTGGTTGCTTGAATCAAAGCAACATGAGACCCGGAAGAAAGTTCAGGCTCACGAATTGCATTTGGCAACAATTTGTTGAGTGATGTTAGATCAGGTTGAGCAAGATACTGAGATAAAAGAATGTTAGATTTAGCTTCTATATAAAACAGACCTTCATCATTACAATCAACGGAAAATCTGTCTTTAACTTTACCAGCAAGTGGGTAAAACCGAGATAAAGTTTCAGATAAGGATTGCTTTAGCAAGAGTGATCTTTCGGTAATTATGTTTGGTTCTTGGGAATTCTGATAGAAAAGAATCATGTGGAAATAGCCAGATTGTATAAATTGATCGAGTAGAGAGATTTTGTAGGTTTTAAGGTGGGGTGGTGTGGGTGAAGAAGGTGAAATGCAGCTTTCGGAAATTATTTCAACCTGCGTGTTCGCCATCTCTGCAGCTTGTTGGTGTTGATTAGGGACTCGCTGCGCTCTTTATAGGCTTGGTCACATAACCCATGGACAAAACAAAAAGGAGCTGTTCAAAATCAAGAACAATTATAATATCTAGATGTTCTATAAAATATCTAGATATTTTTGTATAATATTACTTTAACGTATATAATATCTATGTATGAAATTTATACATTTTATGGATTTACCGAAATTCTTCATTTCATAGAGAAAAAATAAATCTAAATGCATGAAAATAATAGATTTCATCATTGCCTTAATCCCATTAATTTTAGAAATTAGAAAAGATTTTGACATCTCATCGCATCAATCCATGAAATTCTTCGTTTCAGTCTGGATATAAATCGTTTATTCGGTAAAATTAATTGTTTTAGTAGTTGTTAATTATTTTACTAATATTTAGATGTTAATTGTTTAAATAGTTTTTTATAAAATATTAAAAATTAAATATTATGTTAGTTAATTTTTTATAGAACTTTATATTAATTTTTAAAAGTTAGTTTAAATAGTATGTTAATAAAAATTATAAAAAGTAGTATTTAGCATTTTATTTAAAAAGTTATTGGCAAGCGGTTAATTATTGCAACTTAGGAAATCCCCAAAATACAACAAGAAACAAAAACATAAATAGAAAAAGAAACTAATTACTCAGAAATACAACTTTAAATAAATTTGGATATTAGTGATGAGGAAATCCAGCCCATTTGGTCATTGGGTCTTGGGCCCTGAGCTATACAATGCCAAGGCTCAGATCCATAGGCAATCATCTACCAACTCCTATTGTCGGCTTACATCGATTGCCGTCTAGGAAGTCTTTCGGCTTAAGGAAAATCTAACAAATGAGTTGAAAAAAATTCAAGCCTTTGGCTTTTTTCCTTTGAGTTTGTCAACTTCTTTGCTTAATCAATTATATCCTCAATTTGTATTTTGTAACAATATTAATCAAAATGTAACTGATAAAATAACGTGAATTAGTACTTTTTACTTAATTGTATATCCAAAGACTATTTACTAAAACAATATGCTAAAAAATAATAAAATATTTTTGAATTTTGATTCCCAAGGCATCAACTTATACATTTGATACATTTCTATTATAATTACGGAAGACAAATTAATTACGCATTCGTATTAAACATAATCCAACAAAATTACTATTCTCTAACACAAAAAAAAAAGACGTAAATCCTACTTATTTGTTTATACAATTGTACTTTTATTTTATGTTTTTTCTTTAAGAAGGTTTGCTTAAGATATTGATGTAATGTTTGACAAGAGGAGTTTCTCTTAGTGGTGAAGATTTGGAAATCATTATATGCATGAACACAATATGATTTTTTTTTTTTTTATTTTTGCTATAGTAATACAAAATAAAAAATTAAAGTTTATATTTGACTAGCTACCAACCTCCTCCACTCCCCAAAGCTTATGATAATGTGCCCACAATAAAATTGGATGCTTGAACTTGCCCATAGTAGTTACTAGTTCCCTCTCCAACATCACCTATTTATATATATATATATATATAAATGGAATATTTGACACTATCCATTTAGTTTAACTATGGGGTCCATAAGAGTCCTCTTCTTCCTCTTTGTTCATGCATGCTCCAAAAAACAAGCAAAGGACTCTTTGGTCAAAAGGGAGTCAAATAAGAAAGATTTATGAGTGGAGAAGAGAAACAGAGGTGGGTTAATAAACTTTCTTAGCCATCATATTTGAGATGTTGTTAGAACCCACATTGCCCCCTCCTCTTTTGGGCATGCTATGGCCCATTTCAGCTGTCTTCCCTTTGCCCCTCATTTTTTTGTTGGGTGCAATGCATCTATCTCCCTTCTAGCTTTTCCCTTCCCACACACTAATATATATTAATATTAAAAAATACTTTGAGAAATAATAAAATATAAAAGAAGACACAACCAAAAGACATTTAAAATCAAAAACTTCTCTCTTCCAATCATTCACTTAATGAATTGGCAACATCCATATGATCTTAAGTGTCCATCTAATTTGTGGGGCCATTGCTTTTGTTTCTTTGGTCCATCTGGATTCAACAAGGTGACATGTCATTATAAAACTTGTGATACACTTATTTACATTTGGCGTATGAATGGTGTTATACACCAAGTCAATTCAATTGGCGAATGATTTTCGAAAAATTATTATTATTTTATTTTTTTAATAATTAAAAATATCCTCATTATAATAAAAAATTATTTTTAATTAAATTGATATATAGTGAGTCTATACGCTAGAAATAGATAAGATCTGCCCATGAAACTTGTAACTATCATAACTCTATCCATATAAATATATTATAATGTATTAATCTCATAAATACTATAATTTAACATAGTTATTCACCTTCAAAATAATCAAAGTTATACATAAATATGTATACAACAAACATGCCATTCTAATTATATTTTTACAATAATAAAATAAAATCCAAATGGTAATCTTTAAAATCCATGAAAAGTAGATGTAATTCTCATTTAAATCCAACCTCTTTATGAATAAAAATAGTACAAAATTTTAATTTTTTATTTGTGAAAAAGAATGGAATCTTATTCTAAAAATTAAATATTAATTTCATTCTTAGAGAAAACTATATATAGCAATCTTCTTTTTTTTTTTTTTTTTTTGGGAAATGGACCTTACTGTTAGTTGTAAATTGGAACATTTGATTTCATGGATAGAAAGGATTTTTCCCCCCCACAAGTTGATGCCAATAATTTATTTGTAATTGAATATTGACCCTACACAACATGGGCCTTTCCATTTGATACAAATTTGTTTTTTCACAAGCATCTTTTATTCCACATTTTGAATTATTGTTGTACATTAAGGTAAATAATTTTTACTGTGCATCATTTGAAAGTTCTTATGAAGAAAAAAAAATTATTCTAATTTTTGTTAATGTCTATTTATCTTTAGTAAATTTGAAGTCTTAGAGTACCTTGTTTGAATAACCAGGTAAAATGTAAACATCAATTGTCAAGAAATGGAGTAAATTATAAATCTAGCAAAAACTTGGAAGATGGCTTTTCAAAATACATGGCAGGAATATTTTAATATGAAATAATCTTACTATTAAATAAGTGATAATAACTTTTTAACTTTCACGGTAAAAAAAGTTTGAACTCGAAATTTATCATTCTCTATATATTTTATAAATATGAGAAGATTAAACAGACTAAACTTTATTGACATTAGATTGATAGTTTATTAGTAATATATATAGTAAATATTATTTATTTGTATAGTTACAGAACTGTCAATTTCAGTTTTAAGATTATTAGTTTTAATTTAAAGAAATATATAGAATCAAATAATTTATTTTAAACTTTTTAAAATTCTACTTTTTATTTGTAGTTTGAACAAATAATAATAATAAACACTAAACTAATTTAATAGAAATTATTAAAATATATTTTAAAAAATTAAAATAGAAAAAAAAACAAGTTTAAATTTCTTTAACAATATCTTTCATAGTTTTAAACTGAATTTATCGGTTTTAAATCAAAATCACTAGCTTTAGTCTAAAAAATGAAGAAGCGGAATGAAACCGTAAATTCATAATTTTAATTATAGTTTGAAATTAAGAAATGTAAAATCATAATTATGATTTTAATTCAATTCTCATTTGAAAGCTGCAGATCGATAGAGTGATTCCTTTAGCATGGAATGCATTGACTGGGTTGTCCTTTCATTTCCATGAGCACTTAACGGGCCCAACCTAAGTATGAGAAAGAATTCTGTTATGTCATTGACCAGCATGAACATCATTTGAATTAGTATCACCAAAGACTAAATTCTCTTGTTATAATGGAAAGCAATGTCTAATGCCGACATAAGCAACATTTGAAATTGTCTTAATATCTTAATTATATTTCAACTTAATCACATAATTTGGCCATATTAATTTCAACAACTTTGTGGGTATGACATGTATTCAACACATGGCATTCAAGTCCCAATCAAGTCATTTCATGCTTAATCCAATTTGTTATGATATGAATATCACTAATTACAAATTAAAATTCTAGAAAAAAAAAAAAAAAACTTTCTAGAATTTTAAAAAAAATCTTAAAATTTGAACATATACATTTGACAAGAATGGATGGAGTAATATGTTTGGGTTTTATTCGGCAAAATTAGCTGTCAATTATTTTAGTAACGTTTAACTATCACCTGTTTGAGTAGATTTTTGTGAAAAACTAAAAACTAAATATTATATGGGTTAATTTTTCATAAAACGCTATTTTAACCTATAAAAGTTAATTTAAACGTTATATTACTAAACATTATGAAAAATTAACATAAAGCTGTTGCCGAACACAGCGTTGTACTACTGAATGGCATATCACTAAAGAATCATAATTTTTATATAAAAAGTACACGACATATATAAGACTCCAAGATATTGTAAAATGCTAATAAATTGATGGTAGAAAGGGCTAAAATGCTATAAATAATAATTGAATTCCCACACATGGTTTGAGTAATTCTACAAATTGTATAAATACATTTCACTGGTCTGTGCTAGGTATTGGGAAATGGTTTCATTTTTCATCTGTTTGTATAGTAATAATAATAGTAGAAATAGGAGAAACGCCAAAGAATTGAAGTCAAAGGGACCATGTTTGTTGGAAGTAATTAGTCAATTCTCCATATCCTTCCTTCATCACTCTATCCGTCTCCTTTGCCTCCTGCGCCTTTGCCCTCTGCAGTTATGTATATGCAAAAACCATTCAATATTCTGAAAAGAAAGTTATTATAACTTATTTATTTTATTAGTATTAGCAGAAAATATTCAAGAACCTGCATTGTTTCTATGGCATCTGTTTCTGCATTGAAGTCGTAAAATGTGCTGGCTGCTGTGAGCTTCATGGATAGAAACTGAATATTCAAATAAAAAAATATATATATTAGTTTAAGAATTACAAAAGAAAATTTTCATCAAGTATTACTATTAACTCACCTCAACTTGATTCTGCAAGGACTGGACATAATTAATAATCTCATCCAGCATTACTGCCATGCCCATGGTCTGTCAAATATTAAGACAAAATTACAGAGTATTAGCAAGACATTTTGATTATTGGTTTATTATTATTATAATTAATTTCTACCTTGTAGCAACCTGGGACAATATCTTGTAAGCATCTTAGTCTTTCATTGATTTTTCCTCTTCTTACCTGTTGTGTTGTGCAAAGAATTACATCCAATTATTATCAGCCCACAAGTGAAAAAGAAAAATGAAGAATTTCTTTCCGAAGGTATATTTATGAAAAGTTTATATATTTTTACCCTTTCTGCTAGACTGTGGCTATCTGTTGCTTGTCCTCTTCTTGCTCTGACATGAACAACTTCTTTTGGTTTCTCTTCTTCTTCTTCTTTGCATTTAGCTCTCTTTCCTCTTCTTGAATTCTGTAAATCATAAATATTAAATATAATAATTCCATTTAACAAAGAAAAAGAAACAAGGAAAACCAACAAAAAGAAAAGATCTCATTTGATTACATTTTTGCGCTTTCCACATTCAGAAACTTGTGGAGACGAGTTCAAGGAACTTGTTTCTGATAAGTCCAATATTGCTTTTCTTTTCTTGGATTCTTGAATTTTACTTTCTTGATCATTTCCTGGAGTGGAAAAAGAGTGTTGTTGTTGTTGATGATGATTATGAGAAAGCGGCAAAACATTCTGATTGTTTTGGTGGAAAATACCAGGAAAATTTTCTGCCAAATTTCCTGGAAATTCTGCTGCTGTTTGATGGCTAAAGAAATTGTCACTAGAGAAATTCAAGAAATTTTGGAAACTATTAAGGTTCGAATTTTCAAGAATAATATTCGTTTGGTTTATTTCTGTAAATTGGTTCATGCTGGGTCCAATATTTGGATCTATTATATCTAAAAAAAATGGAAGCGAGGGTTTAAAACCTTGCAAATCTGAAGTAAAGTCAGCCATGGAAGGGATTTAGTTTCTTGAACTTTGGAGGGAAAAGGAATGTAATTCTTCAATCCTGGAGGGGAAAAGGAACTGAATTTTTTGAATTCTTGAATCTTGATTGGGTTTCTTTCTGCATATAATCTAGATAATGAGAGAGGAGTTGTATTTGTAGTGTGGGATTACAGAATGACTGCCACTATCTATGTTGTGTGTGCGTATGTATATATATAATATATATTTTTTTTTATTCTAAACATTTAATTTCAAGAAACCAATACAGAGTAACAATTTTAGGGGGTCCACGTGGCAATACCAGCTTCTATGGCTGTGTTCCCTAATGTGGGTCCAATATCCAGGAGATATATCCAAATAATAAAATGGGCCCATCATAAGGCTTTTGCCAATTGGCCCCCAAGGGGAGAAGTATGTTAAAAAGGTTAACTAAAGTATAACTATTTTTTATTCTTATTTTTATTTTTATTTTTATTTGTTAAACCTTTTTGTTTTCTTTTTCGGTATTTTATTTAAGCTAATAAGAAGCTTTTTCTTGCAAAAGACATGAGCTTTATGGAAAAGGCTTGACTACTAGCTTATCCCTTTTGTGATAGATAGTATGGGTCTCATAGCATTATTTGGATGTATAAATTCATCATGGCCCATTTTGATATTTTTCTTTTATTTTTAATAGCAAATTCTAGTTTCGGGGTTTTTCAATTCATCATGCAAAATCATAATTATTTTTATTATAAATTTAATTTATTTATTTTCCGTAAAAATTTTATCGGATTATCTTATGTGAGCAATTGCAAAATTACATTGAAGAGAAGGGAAACAATGCAGCTTATATTCAAGACTCGTTTTTTCTTTTTTTCATTTAAGACTTAGGACATGTTTGGTAAAATTAATTATTAATTATTTTACTAGTTGTCAGCTGATCAACAAGTGTTTCATTAAATGTTCAAAGAGAGTAATTTTTCATAATTCCTCCCTCAAATTTCAAATACTCTTATACAAATTCTACATCAAAAGTTATTGTCGAGTTCTAGAACTCTCGCACTTTATGAGAATTCGAGAATCAATTAGACCCTTCAATCGACGTCCGTTTATTTCTTTTATTTAGATGTTTAAACCTTTATTTTTATAATTTAGGAGGTTGATTTTGTATATTCATTAATAAAATAAAAAAAAGAAATCTATAATTATCTTGAACACCAAATAATATTGTGAAAACGCAACCTTAGTTATTGTTTTTGATAATTGGATTTGGACATAAAATGGGCATATACACATAAACCTAATCCAACTTTGGTACAATAGAATTTGTGATGTCAAGTGACAAGCTCTCCACTAGAAATTCTCAGGCTTGTCGGTTAGCCATGGAGCAATGTCCGACATTTCGTAATGAGTTTCTACTATTTTATTATACATTTCTATTACATTACACAGAACAATTTTTCCAGAATTAGACGAGAGACCTGTTATTTGGTTGTCCTGCAATTTTTTATTTTTTATTTATCACAGTCACATATATATAACAAATAAATAAATCGAGCATTTACGTGTCATGTTTAATTATCTATTTTAATTTTTTGGATTAAATCTACTTGCACAAAGAAAAATTTAATTGATAAAAAATAAATTACAAAATTCAGACATCAATTATATGTATTAACTTAATTATTTTATTTGTAGAAATAAATATTTATAAATAAAACTATTCAAACCTTATTAGTTTAAAGTTAATTAGTAATCGGATATAGAATTAATATGAAACATAAAAGAGATTACTAAATTGAAAAAATAAATAAGAAAAGCACTCCCTTATGTGTAAAATTGCTAGGTTAGAATGAAATATTGCGAGTGATTTAAAAGATTTGAATTGAAGAGGAAAGAAGAAAATTATAGAATTTGGCATTACATGTGAGATGTGTGTTTGGCATAATTTTAATGCTTTAATTATAGTTTGGTATTCAATTAGGAATTTCTTTTGTTAATTGAAACCCTTACCTAACATAGATTTGGTTTGACATTTTGTCAAGCAGGTTGTGAGTGCTCATTTACTATACCTTAATTATTATAACTAAAATGAATTGCTAACTCAAAACCTTAAAATTCTTTATTTATAGGTATCAATTATGGTAATTTTTGTTCTTAACCTAATAATGCTATATTCCTATTTGATCACATCTAATTTTTGTTCCTGATAGATCTCATATTAGTTCATAAAAAAAAAAGAAGAAAAAAACGTTATCTGTAACACTGGTTATTATAAATTTATATAGCGATTAACCCTCTTTTAGAACCAGTTTTGTCACTTTATACTGTTCGTGGAGATAACGAGCAAGAAATATACGGTCATATCTCCTAATATCTCTCCCTTATCTTGCTTCAGATATTTATTTTTTAAAACCAATTTACGGTTATTGCAAGAAATATACGGTCATATACGGTTCAAGTGTCTATCAGTTTCTACTTGATCTTCTATAAGAGATAGGAAAACCAATTAAATTATACAGGATTGGTCTTTTTACCTATTGTAAATGATCAAACAAGAACAAAAGTTACATGTGATCAAATAGGTATGATCTGATTGACATATATATAAATGATTAATCCAAAATAACTATATATAAATAATTTCTTTAACATAACAAAATACATAATTTTCATTAATTAAAATAAGATTTAGAATGTTTGATTTTCTATGTTGCAAGATATATATATGTACTTAAATGAAAAGGTGGAATATTTTCTAATTTTTTTTGTCACTATCCTAACTAGAACTAAAACTTATCAATTGTAACATTTGCTTCATATGTACACAATTAATAGTTTTTCCTCATCTATGCTTTTTCCAACTGCAAATTTGAAACCTATATAAGGCTATATTGGACAAATGATTAATGAAATTATCTAACCCTAACTCATATAAATTTTAACATAAAGACTTGTTAATTATTTTCCTATATATGTAAATTTCACATGCTTGAGTTGTGGTCAAAACCCTATGATCTAAAGGCTCTTCATTGTCTACACTAATAAACTTATCTTCAACTTAATGAGAAATAGCAAACTTATATTTGGTTAGACCATCAAAAAGGTTGAAATCTATCCACTCAATAGATTTGAGAATAAGGTATGGGCTTTTGGTACTTTTACTCTTCACATTATTGGAAAAAAATAATAGGAATTTAATGCATTTTAATAAGATATGTGCCTATTTTTAGATAATGCATATTTTATTTTTATGTTCCAATTTAGTTATACTTGTTATTTTGTAGAAGTACAATAATGTGATAATGTTGATAAATATACCATAAAAAGACAAAGAAAGATGTTGTAATAATGAAGTCATATTAACCTTTCACCCATTAATTCCATGTTTGCTGGATCTAGGGAGAGGCAATATGTGCAACTTTCGCCATATTTTTTTATAAAAAAGTTGATTTCGTAACTCGAACCCATAACTTTCAGGTCACAAACGAAATAACTTTACTATTACACCAATGTCAATAGTAAAAAAACAGAATTGTTTATATAAAATAAAATATTTAAGATAGATAAAAATTGCAGTGAATCAAGTTGGAGTTGTGTTACAGCCTAAAGGTATCTAAATTGCCACGTCCATGGTTGAAAATAGAGTCCAGAAGATAATTTGTGAACCATGAAATATTTGGCTCTCGGTTGTTTATGATCAACCCAAAGGATCAACTGTGGTCCTGTTTTGGTCTTTTGATTATATATGGAGATACTGTTTCAACTGTTCCTATTGCGACCATTTTGTTTGTCCCATTATCCAACAAACGCTATCGACAAGGTCTTTTAAGCCTTACCCATATCAACATCATGATTGTGAGAGCCAACTCAAACTATATCCTTTCAAATTTTGACTATTAGCTGGGCAATTATTTTTATTAATCAACTTAAACATTTCTTTTTCAGTTACACAAGTTAAAACAAAAGTACTCGAACTATCTAGTGTTTAATAAATCCACGTGGTCTCAGAGCAATCAAGGCGATAAGTTAGGAGAAGAAGAAGAGTCGATGTATACATATTCAATTTCTACACTTTTTTTGAATATGAGATTATCTTGTTTCAAAGATGATGTTTGCTCTTTTATTGAGTATTGGATGATGGGATTCAAACATAGGCCTATTGACAAGTCGTATATACACTTATCAGTAGACTATATCTTAGTGTCTGCTGTACGCATGCTCTTACTTTTCCAATTAGTTAATATATATATATATATATATAAGAAGAGGTAATAGGAAAAGTACTTTTTATTGAAGTTACACAATGCAATGGTGATGAAATGAACAAATTTGATGAATTCCCATCCCATTGTATGGTAGATTTTGATTTCTTGATGATAGATTGTGAATTATGGAAAGCATACATCATAGAGAATGGGTTTGGTGTATAGCCTTAAATGTAGAAGTCTCACTTTCCCTTCTTAGTTTGGTGCATATAGGAGTGGGTTACATTTACATCCATTGTCAAAATAATAAACCAATGATAATAATAATAACAAAGGATAAGGGCTAACGTTTCTTCAAGTGCCAGCTTAGTAACTAAACAAAAGGTATCCGATTCATCAGATTGAAGACAACTGAAATGTTATGTTTAACCTTAGGATTTGATGTTTGTTTTACTGATAAAAAATTTAGTTTTTAAGATTAATGATCAAAAGATACAGTAATTAAAATTATGCCTATTTAGTACAACTTTATTAAAAATACTAATGAAAAGTTAAAACATTAAAAATAAATAAAGATCAAAACATAATTGTAAATATTAAATTGAGTTGGATTGATGGTTGTAAGTAACTTGTAGGTTTAAGAATTGAAGTTGAGAAGGCTTGGCAAAAGAGCAGGGCCAACTGGGCTTGAACCCAACTGATTGGGCTTTTTTCAGCCGGAATTCTTAGCTGTTTACTGTTTTAAAGGCTCAGTACTGACCCAATTGTTTTTTCATGGAAGCTCAATTTTGCAGCAATTGAATATTTGGGCAGTGCAAAATCTTATTAGGCAATGCAGTTATTGAAGAATTGGAATTAAATGTTTAAAATTTTCTTATTTTATTTAATTAAATAAATTTATCTATTTTATTGGTTGGCCTTCTAAATTATGTGGAGAGCAAGAAGTCTCATGTTCGAAACCTTTCGACTTGCAAGAGTCCATGAATAAATGGAAAGACTATTCATATTATATTACTCTAATTATTTTTTTGCTTTTTAGACATCCTAATAAATTAAAAAAAAAAAGCACTAAAATAATTGCAACAAGCCTTCAATATACTCTTCAACTTTCAAAATTGACCCTAAAGTAAAAATGGTCATATAGTCAATTAAAATCTTAAATCATTTTTTTAAAGAACAATAATAAATAGTTAAGTACTCGATTACTATAATGAAAATTTAGGTCTAAAGTCCAATTGTAGAAATAAACCAAAGATTCCAAAGCGACATGTAGTAATAGTAGTAGATAAAAGCGACACCCTCTAACACAATACTGTTCTATGTTCGTCGTCGCATCATCATGGACAGTTATTGATGTGATTGTCTTAAATAAAATTGTGAAGTAAACACCATTAGTTGCCGTTAATCACGCTTGGTTTGATAAATCGCTTCCATTCTATTGTCGTTTCCCACGTTGTCATCGCCGTAACATTCTACATCCGTCGTGATTGCCTGCTCTGTATTTTTTCTACTATTATTTATGTTTGGTTTATTCTGAAAATCAAATTAAAAAGAAAAACAGTGTTCAAATTAATGAAAATTTTTAATTTAGCAAACTTAAGCTATATTTCATAAAATTAATAAATTTTATGATGATTTCAACTCCATTATTTCGGAAAAAAATAAATCTTATCACCAAGGGGGAGAGATTTCTCGATTCCATAGAATTTAAATTATTTAAAAAAAATTAAATTCGGATGTTATTTTCCAAACATAGTATAAAATTCACAGATTTCACAAACCAACAATCTAAAAGATCATTCAAATTATTTGTTGGAATATTAAATTTTATTAAAAAAATTATTCAGAATAAAATATTTCAATATAAATTTTAATTTTAATTAATTTAATTATAATTAAGATTCAAATTTGCAACCTCAACGACTTTAATATCTCTAAGAGCATATTTGGTTTAAGCATATCCAAAATCAAACCTCATAATTAATTATCTAAACTTTTTTATTTTGGTTTGATTTAATTTCTAGGCTTGACGATGAGATGGTGCTGTGAAAGTCTCAACAAGTCATCACAATCGCTATTAGAAAATACTACTTGGCATACCATGAATGCAGACTAAATCTTTAAATCATGAAAAATTTGAAAATTGATGGCTGCATTTGTGAAATGTATGTGTTTCGGATATTTCTGCATTTTACTTTTATTGGATAAGCTAAAGAAATATATGTTTCTTAGCGATGAGAGCGGTAAGATATTCTTAACGGGTATTTATTTTATTTATAAGAATCAAACACTCAATTTCATTTAAAAAAAGAAAAAAACAGTATTGAATCACTTATTTCAATGTTTATTGGTTAACTTATTAATCCATTAATGACATGTTTAACACACAATTAATTAGAAACGTAAATGAAAAAATGTGGAAAATAAGATTTTCTTTTAAATCATGATGTTAGGGCATGTTTGGTAGTAAGCATAAAGTAATCTTTTTATTTTCTTTTAATTCAGAGTCCTGGTGTTATTAGTATGAAAAATTTAAAAATCTTTTTATATATATTTTTAAATGTTATTTCTTCATTTATCATTTATCCTTTGACATATTATCAAAAAAATATATTATAAAAAATATAAAATATTTTTAATATAAACATATACTTATTATGGCAAGTCATGTGTCTCCACACAATTTATTAGTATTAAATTATTTTGTGCCATTGGATTGTATGAAGGACAAAAATATATAATTAATATTATTTTCAAGCAAAATTTTAATTATAATGAACTTAATTAGAATCTCAAAGTTTATAAATTAAATAAAAAAAATAACTATTATGGACATAAATAATATAAGATTTATTATGGAAAACTTGTAAAATATGTTAAATACAAAATATAAATTCTACTTTACCAATTAAAGGTCGTAAAATTCGTGCTATATGAATATTTTATTTTACATGAACTCTAAAACCATTATTTAAAATAATTCTGAGTATATAAAAATTATATTTGATTTATATAATTTTAATTTGCTTAATTTAAAAATATTTTTAAAAATAATGAGACGTCATGATATATAATATAATTTCAATTACATAAATATATGATAAATGTTTTAACAATAACTCAATAGGACAAGTTAAAAGTCTATTATTGTTTTATAATTTTAAATAATTCATTAATTAGATAATTATTTACTTTTAAAATTTTTATTTTTTATAGTTGTATTAAAAAGAGTTTCTTTTTTCTTTCCAATTTACACTATTCAATAGTAACATATATGTTTAATAATAGAAAAAGAAATATATCCTACTTTTTTATAACCTCTTTTACAGTTAACAAGTCATTTAATTAATTTTATATCTAACGATATATATTTAATTAGTTTAAATCTAATGGTGAGAAGAAGTTGTGTATTGATAAAAAAATTTTAATTTTATACCCTAATTTCATCCGTTTATTAGTACTTGAAAAGCATTTTGATTGCGCTTTCTCCTGATTTGAATACACGAGTCCACGTGGAGAGCCATACGTCGCTTTCGCTAGTTCTAGTCAATTTGAAATCTCCTCCCCTAAGCCAAGACTTCCATGGAACCAAACGTGCCTGTTGTTTAATTTTTGTCCTCTAGCTAAAATGGCAAAATCAATGGATATATATTTAATTCATTTCGAGTAATCACTCGGGTCGGGTCGGGTCAATTTAAATTGAATAGAATAAATACAAATTAAATAAATTAAAATCTATTAAAATAAAAATCGAACTCAATTGATTTTTTTTTTTTTTAACAAAACATATTATCATTAACAGAAAACACCGTTATAAAGAAGAGCATGAAGCTCAAGAACAGAGTCCTACAACTCAAAACATAGCACAAGGTGTAGAATAAAAATCGGAAAACGCTAAATATATAAAATATAAACAGCCAACAAGCCAAATTAAATTGAACCCAATCGATTTGCTTTAATCAATTTTACATCATCAACCCTATTTTCAATTTAACATCATTCAACGTACGTTATTACTCGTTGAACGTATCCGTTAAAATTTATGTGGCTACTTGGATTAAAAAAGAAAACCAAGTCCTATATACGTATGAAGCAAGCAATGGCATAGAGCATTAAGATAGAGAAACAGACAGTTGCACTAAATATGAAAGGAACAGTACATGCATTAGTCAAACATAGCAGTAGTCATTAAGCCATCGATCGACGAGTTGGAGTTTAGAACAGACTTTTCTATTTGTTTTGGACACTGGAGTTTATTAATTAACTAGCAGCAACAGCAACCACATATGACTACTTGCATTGCAATTCCAAGCAAAAGCTTAAAATGCCGCCTCATTAGGTGGACATTGAACACAAGCAGCAACACGTTTTTAAAGGAAGTCGTATTTTAATTAATAAAAATAAAATAAGAACATGTACTTATTTTGTTTAGTCAAGCACGTTTTATTTCTATATGGGAGAGTAGAGATATTATTTTAAAGCATCAAAATATAACTAATTAATAATAATAATAATAATAATAATAATAATAATAATGATTTTAGACCCTAAGTTGTGATGTTTAGTACCTCATAATTATCATTATCTCAATCATTTCATACATTTTGTTTGTATATCCTAATAGTGGGATTTGTGCTATCTTAAGCTGTGTGAAAAATAAAATAAAATTGATCGAAGGAAATGTTTTTTGGGAAAATTATTTATTTTTAATTGTAATATTGGAAATTATTGTTTAATGTTTTAGAAACTATTCATTTATTTTCTTTTGCATAGATAAGATTGAGAAATTTTTTGAATTTATGATAACTTCATATTATTGTTATTTTTCATTATAAATATGAGAAGTTATCAAAATTTGGATTTTATGTGAAATTATCGACAAGATAAAAAATTATCAAAAATAAAATAAGCATTTTAATTCGACAAGTAATATTTGAATTCAATTAGAAACAATATTTAGAAAAACTTAATTAAGAATTTTGATATTAAAAACAAATATTTTTGTTCACATTAGAAAATATAAAAACATCTTTAAAAAAATTAAAGATTAATATTTGAATTCGCTTATAAATCTTAACATTTTATAAAAAAATTGAGAAATTCAGTTAAGAATAATTGAATTTAATTTAAAATATTAGTAATTTTTTAAAATGTCAATAAAAAATTAAATGTAAAAAATACATAACAAATGTATAGGATTTGTACAAATTAACAACATGCAAAGCACATTTATTTAAAACTAATATTTTTAAATATATCAAATCAATGGTTGGACAATGGTTGGTGAAGTTGAAAAAAATAGATATATATATATATATATATATTTCTTTTTTTCATTAAATAAGATTTCAAACCTTGAGAAATACTTTATAAATATATTTAAATATATTAAATGGATGGTTGGAACATGATTAGGAGTGCCTTCTTAAATTGTGCAGAGATAAGTACATTGACTCGGACATGCCTCTAATCTAATTACTAAAAAAAAAATTAATAAGCATTTAGAAATTCAAAGAGAGATATTCTGATTGTTTCATGGTTAATTAAATATGACGTCATAAATTTTAGAGTAAAAAATCTCAAAATCCAATAATTTTTGTTGTTATTGGTATTTTCATGGACCAAAAACAAAAAAAAAAGCATGCAGAATGAACAGTAAGATTAATTTGTCTGCTAATAGATCAAGAGACCTTAATTATCAAAATTCCCCACAGTAAAATATTTGGTTTATACGAAGAAATAGACTTAGAGGAAGTTCAATGGAAGCTCCATTGGGTTTACTTGTACGAGCTACTTCGTTTGAAAAGTTGTTAGTCAAGTACAGTATTGTAGGCGAACCCTTTTGAACTCTGTGGTGTATATATATACGTATAAAGCATAGACTGGCTGTCTCTTGCTTCATTTTAGCTTCAAAGCTTAGCTTTTCTGTTCTAAATGAGATTGTCTATGTCATCTTTAAGCAAGAGTAGCTCTAGTGAAGATGATACAGAGCAACTTAGGAGAGGTCCATGGACGCTAGAAGAAGACTCTCTTCTTGTTCATTACATTGCTCGACATGGCGAGGGCCGATGGAATTTGCTCGCAAAACGTGCTGGTGAGAATTTTATTAATCAATTCCGGTATCAATTATAATTAATATTTTTACAAATTGTTTTATTTATTCTTTTGTTGAGAAGGATTGAGAAGAACCGGCAAGAGCTGTAGACTTAGATGGCTAAACTATCTAAAACCAGATGTTAAGAGAGGAAATCTTACCCCACAGGAACAACTCTTGATTCTTGATCTTCATTCCAGATGGGGTAACAGGTAATTAATCTAGCAACTAAATATTCTTGAAAAGCATAGTTTTAGCTGTTGTAATCACTTATTTATTTATTATATTTAGGTGGTCAAAGATTGCACAGCATTTACCAGGAAGAACTGATAATGAAATCAAGAATTACTGGAGAACAAGAGTGCAAAAACAAGCAAGGCATCTCAAGATAGATGCAAATAGCAGAGCATTTCAAGATATAATTAGATATTTTTGGATGCCAAGATTAGTTCAGAAAATTGAAGGATCATCTTCTTCATCAATCGCAACCACTCTGTCAGAAAACCCGACAATTTCTCAATCTATCAATTGTTCTCCTCATGATTTACTATTGCCAGCAGCAGCACCACCACCACCTCCTTTGCCGCAAGAAATTTCTTGTCAGGGAGGTCTTGACCGCAACTCAGACTCGAATTCTTGCATTTCTTCTGCAGAATCAATCAATATGTCCCAATTAACAGAATACCCAAATGGATGTTATGTTGATAGTAGTTGCTATAACATCGAAACAATGAGTCTACCAACTATGTCTGAAAGCCCAGCCGGCGATCGCCATTTGGCAGAAAGTGATTGGGTTGGATATGATTTTGAAGAAAATATGTGGACCATGGATGAATTTATGGCAATTTAGGAACTTATAAGAAGATTAAGGAAATTTAGGATCTTTCTTTTGATTTTTTTTAACGATCCGAAAAAAGATAATTAGTGATTAAATATGTGAATTTTTAGGATTGGTTGTGATCAGCAATTTTAACTTTTGTACCCAAATATTTGCAGCAGCAACTGTGCATTCAAGCTTTTATATTATATGTAATTAAACTTTTATTTTAGATCACAAAACAGAGTACTACAAAAATAATTTTTGAAAAATCATTAAAGATGTCACTATTAATAATATTTCTGTTTCCTTTTCTGTTATTGTTAGAGAAATCAGATGGTACAGATATTTAGGGAAACAAATCATTTAATTATTCAATTTTTTTACTATTTTTTATTTAAAGGAGAATTTTCAGATCCAACCCTTATAAGAATAAATCTCAAATGTGATTTGCCAATATTGATGAATTTTCAAAGCTATTGATGAGGAATTCTGATTTTTCTTGAAGCAAATCCATTATTCTACCTTCGAGAGAAATAATTCCATTATTATAATTTCCAACAAAGATGAGCCAATTGTTGGAAACAAACTTTCTCGCATCTATGCTTCTAGACAAGACTTTTTTCGTTTATTTGAATATTTTTCTCCAATTTGAAAAAGAATCCACCTACCATACATCAAATGATGATGAATAGCTTGTGATAGATAGTGCATGGGGATTTTTTTTGTCATTTTCTCTTGTTGAAAACACTTAAAACACTTTGAATCAATCACTTAGTCACCAACCCATATTTTACTTTTTCATAGCCTGCAATTGATCACCATTTTAGCCATAGCCATAGCCATGACCATTCATATGTTGTCAGCATGAGCAAGCTCTTCCCATCATTAACTTCATCTTCTAGTTTTGGCAACAGTTAAGGTAGATTTATGTGTTCTAAATTCTAATATGTTTCAAATTGGTTTCTTATTCTATCACATGTTCATTCTTTCACGATCAGACGAGGGATAGTGTCGGTTAACTAATATTGACTGAAAATTAAAAACAATTGTCGTTTCGGCTGCCAAAGATTACGAATTGACAAATGCTGTTCTAATAAATGAATACATCGCAAAATTCCAATTTTCTGGCACATTGTTTCTTTAAGAAATTGGAAAAAAAAAAAAAAAAAAAGGATATATGGCTCTGGGAACAGCAAGAAAGATTCTAATTAGCATTTGACTGGTCAAGGAACCCATCATCCCTTCCACCACAAATATAATACAATTAATACTAGGAATTTATTATAATTATGCTAAAAAAGAAAATTATCTAGAAAGAATTTGACCATTCCATTTACTAACTTGGAAAATTTTAAGAAAATTATAGATTTTGCTTCTAGTTTATGTGTGCTATTGCTGAATTATTTCAAAGCTATATAGTAATTGGAATAGAATTTGCTAGCATATGGAATTCAAATTTTCTTTTACTTGGTTTAAGAGTTTATTTCGATTTTTACTTATTATAAATGAATTGAAATAAAACGATGAAATGGGTCAACCTCTTGAAAACAATAATTTATATAAAAATCTTTCATAAACTGTTATTATTGGATGTTATAATAAACGGCGTAATTAATAAAGATAATTATTTTTTCAATTTACTAAAATTAGTCAAGACTCTTACAGTTGCTTTCGAGAAGAAAGTTGAAAATTTTAGATGCCGACGTCAAAATATGTATAGATTATTTGAAGAAAATGAAAATCGATTTTGAATTAGCATTATGAGCCACTGGAAATTATTGGGTATTGGGTGCATCACAACTTTTGAAGAGCTAAAAAGTCTAAAAAAGAAACATGCCTATCCATCCATCAAATGCATGTTCATCTATACTTACTGCGAAGGGTTTATATCATTTGTCATTGTCTTGTCTTCTTGATGCGTGAAGAGCCTGAACTCTTTCTCTTACTCTTTCTCACTCCCACTCCCCATCATATGTATACACAGTTTCACGTTGCCTCTGCTGCGGAGATGCATTTTTCGTGTGAAGGGTCACAGTCAAAAGTCCCTATGAAAGTCCGCTTTAAATTTTATTCTTAAGATCAATGAGAGAAGCTCATTTGTATGTCGTTTTAATGGTCATAATGTTGGCTTTTAGGGATTATCACTCTTTAATTTAAGAGTTGATATACTCAATTATATTAATTAGGATCCTTAACCTTTTTTTTTTCCGTTACTTACTAATGAAATATTGTTATTTTTCCGGATAAATCAACCAGCTGATTGTATAGTATCTTTTTTTTTTTAATTCATTGAAAGCTTTTATAGTCAAAATAACATTATAAGCTATACATTAGTAAAAAAACCTTTCTTTTTATCTATAAAATTGATAAAAACAATTGTGGTCGATATGATTCAAACTCGAGACGTACTGCTTTTCAAATAAATAAAAAAACTAATTGGACTCTCGCCCGATTGACTAGTTTCATAATATTTCAAAGAACCTGAAAAATGAATTGTTAGTAATCCCTTGATTATATTCAAATACATTACTCAAAACAATTTATTTTTAAAATTTAATTATGTAATTAATCAATTTTATTTCTGTTACACTGCTTAATCTTTTATGAGTAACAACAAACTGGAAAATTAATGGATGTATAATTAAATTTTAAAAATATATATTCTGATTTCTTTAAAAAAAGAAAATATAAAATAATCTGATTAGTGCATTTTAAATGCTTTAGAATTTGATTATTCCAACTGTTTCTGCGTGGAAAGGGCAATTGACTCGTGTATTTTGGGCTCCCAACCACTACTATCCCATTTGAGGGAGAAGTTTTTGGATTTACTTGATTTCCGTTACACGTGTGTAGCCGCTAACCCGTGGAACTAATTTTGCTAATCTTGACTTGGATGTGATTGACGTTAGCATTTAGTTTATAATAATAAATATTTATTTTTCTCATTTATTTGCACCATTTCACAAAATAAAAATATTAGTAATTTTATTAATAAAAATTATTTTATCATTTTTTATCTATAATTTATTAAAATAATTATTTATATTATATAAATATAAATATTTTATTACATTTAAAAAAATCAAATAAAATGAGACGTTTTTTAGTAAAACTCATAGATAAATGTTATATAAAACTTGTTTTTATGATAGTATCATATATTTAATTTTTTTGAGTAAAAATCATAAGTAAATGAGCATATAGAATGAGCTCTCAAATTTGATTTTTATTAAATACATCTATAAAGAAAGACAATAACTTATAACTATGATTAAATTCAGAGCCGAATTAGGCTATTTATAGTAATAAATTTTTTAATACTGATTGTTTACATAAAAAAAATCATAAATAAATGTATAAAACTTGTTTTTATGATAATATCATAAATTTAAATTATAAGAAATTTTAAATAAGAAAGTAATTTTCAAAAGCAAAAAATTTTCGAGAATATCTAAAAAAGTTAGTTTAAAGAAACTTCAATCTCAATGCTAATATAATATTTCTCATAGTCAATTACAAAACTCCTTTTCATATGCCTAAACCTAAAATAATATCAAAATACTATCATGTTATATTCATTTATATTTTATAGGGTTAATTTTTATTAGCTTAAATTGTATAATATTCTTTCTATATCAGTTTATTTATTTATTATTTTTTAGATGTTTTTAAATATTTATAAGATTTTTAAATATATATATTTAAATAATTATTTATTAAATAAAATAATTTTTATTTATATTTTAATAAATTAAGGATAAAAAAATAAATAATTTTTATTGATTAAATTTTTAATATACATATTTTATCAAATTATGTAAATAATTGACTGATCGGAATATTTACTCATCATTTAAAATATGATACACCCACATGCACTCAATTCTTCAATAAAATACAATATAAAAAGCAACGGGCTTGGGCTCTAACCCTTCCTCGGAAAATCTGCCACCCAAAACCAGAAATGGGCTTTTGATTTTTTTTGTAACTACAACTAATGGGCCTAAAACCACTTTTCCCCTAGTTAATCGTGACCGTCGAAGTGGAAACACCAAGCGATCCTGATCCTTCATTCCGTAGTTTTAAGCCATCTTAATCTGCAAGCCGTAGGGTTTTTCTCTGATCTGCAAAGCTTCTCCCTCTCCCACCCGTACACACCGTTTAGTTCGATCTTTGCTTCTCCTACAGGTATGCCATTAACTCTGTCACCTATAACCATTGTTTGGTTTCCGAGAAAAGAAAAGAGGCTCATTTTTATTTAATGAATTCTTGCTTCTCCCCTCCAGTTTTCTCAGTAACCAAATAGAGTTGTCTCAGTGCATCTTGTCCTTTTTTTTTTTGGCTGAAAAACGAGTAGTTGGTTTTATCGCTGGTTAAGATTCCTATTCCGTTGTTTTTAGAAGTTGATTATTATTTAATTGTTAATTTGCTATTTAAATTAATGAGAAATTATAGTTATTTTTCCTACTTATAAAGTTATAATCAACCATATTTTGTATATACGGGACAATAATACTCTGCACTTTTGCTTCACTTGGTGCATTCCCCGTAAAGAGGGAAATGAATCTGTTGATGTTTCCTGTTATCGAAAATTTTGGCCACTTTACTCTGTGTTGTGAAATGCAAATGCTGGAAATCAATGTTGCATCTTCGAGTGCGTTGTATGCAATTTATCAGTCTTTTGACTTTATTAGATGCTTTGCATCTTATGTTCAGGACTTAGGATAAATATGTTTCTGTTCCTTATGCAGTAAGTTTCAAGAAGCATTTATACTGCTAAATTGGAGTGTAATTTTAAACTCTCTCCCTTTCTTTAAATTTGACACTTTTTGACCCTTTTACTCTTTTTCTCCATTTATAATACACTCTTAGAAAATCAAGATAAAATTAATTACTTTATTCCAAATTTACCTTCTCTGGTTATATCTGCTAAACTTTATCTGTTAATTACATTGAATTAATAAAGGGATAATTAGTTAATTATTTCTTTTTTTTCTTTTTAGAATTGAGTTGATTCAATCATTTTTTGAATTCTTATAAAAAAGTGAAATTGTCAAATTAAACTAAAAGGAGGTAGTACAGTACACTGTAGAATTTGGAATTGTGTAATTGCTATGTTTTATTTTGTCTTTTCATTCGAGATATAGTAAGTACAGCGTTGTCGAGATGGATATACAATGAGCTGTTCCAGTTTTACCTTCAGTGATGAGTGGAGTCTTGTTGCCTTATTTTGCTCCTTTTCCCTTCTTTTCTCAGTTCTGTTCTGTTTGTGCCAGTTTTGTGAAGATGTTTACTACAAAACAGAAGATTCATAAAGACAAAGATGCTGAACCCACTGAATTTGAGGAGTCGGTTGCACAGGTTTGAAGATTCTTTTGTTGTTATTGGATTTGTTAATTGAAGCAAAACTGGACTTGTTTTTTTGACAATGCTTACTTCTACTGTTGATATAGGCTCTCTTTGATTTGGAAAATACCAATCCGGAGCTGAAAAGTGACATGAAGGATCTATACATTAATTCAGCAGTGTAAGAATGATCTAATTGAGGCATTCAGTATGGTTGATTTGTCTTGCTTCTTATATAATTCATGAATCTTGCAGTCAAATTGATGTTGCTGGGAGTCGGAAGGCTGTTGTTATCCACATTCCATTCAGGTTGAGGAAAGCTTACAGAAAGATTCATGTTAGACTTGTGCGAGAACTTGAGAAGAAGTTCAGTGGCAAGGTAATTCCAAACATTTGTTCTATTCTTGTTTAATTTTATTGTGATGCTAGAAAAGAAATAAGCAATTGGTATTATTTTTTTATAGGGGAACTTAATACACACACACACAAACAGAATCTTTTTGGAGTCCATTTCACTAAATTTTAGGTTTATATGTTCATTCATTTGATTAGAAATAAATCAATCATGTTAAGACTTTGTTGCTCATCATCTTGGATGTTTCATCATTATTGTTGTTTCAAGGGCTTTTTCTTTGAGGGAAGTACCTTCTTGAATGGCGTGATGAAAATCAATTAAATACATTAATTTAAAATTCAATGATTCTATGATGGTTAATATGTTGGAGGTGTACTGATCTTTCTAATGGTCAAATATTTTGAGCATCTCATCTTTACAATCTCGGCATTGCTATTGTTTATTAGGATGTAATCCTGATTGCCACCCGGAGGATTTTAAGGCCTCCAAAGATAGGCTCAGCTGTTCAAAGGCCTCGCAGCCGCACACTCACTGCTGTGCATGAGGCAATGCTGGAGGATGTTGTATTACCTGCTGAAATTGTTGGCAAGCGCACCAGATATCGAATTGATGGATCCAAGATAATGAAGGTGATTCTATGCACATGCATAAACATTTTCTGATGTAGCCCAAGGCTTAGATGCATCAATTCCCAACTATCTGTGATGTTTAATGAGTTTCAGGTTGTCAGTGAATATATTTGATTGATTAACTTGTTCATTGTTAACCTTTACTGTCAAAAATTACTTTCTGGAAACTATTAGTAGCATTCCATCCTCATAATGAACTTTGTTGACTCATGGAAGACTGGTTATGTAATTAGTGCTTTTATGCTAATTTTACCTTCTGTGCACAGGTTTTTTTGGACCCAAAGGAGCGAAACAACACGGAATATAAGTTGGAGACCTTTTCTGCAGTTTACAGGAAGCTTTCAGGCAAAGATGTTGTGTTTGAGTTTCCAGTAACAGAGGCATGAAAGTACTGAGATCTATAACATCTTTTTTTGAATGTTTTTTCATCTGAATTACTTGTAGTGCGCGATTTAAATTTTGACAATGATGAGTTTATTTAGCAATCAGAAAATGTTTGTTATGGATTCGTATTCTTTGTTGTGATCAATGCTGAATTCTAGAACTTTACAGTTATATGCTAAGTTCATATTTTACATCCTTACGCATGCTTTATACTTTCTTTACATTAATGCTGAATTTGAAATTGATCTCCCTTGAAAGTTAAAACTGTGTCCACTATAAAGGTTAGATGAAAAAGACACAAGCCTGTGGATGCTCTGATAATCAATTAATTAAACAATGCCATTTGTGGTTCATAGTTATAGATGTTAAAACTCTCAAGTAATCCATAAGCTCAAGTGATACCCTAAATCATTCAAAATCGAGTTTCGTACTAAAGGCCTGGCTGCTTTATTATTTATTCATTTCATGAAGATGAGCTCGAATCCTAATTCAATGAAATTAGTTACTAATTATGGGGACAGGGGAGGAAGAAAAAACAAATAGAACAATGTAAAAGCAATGAATTGTAGCAAAAGATTACAACTGAACCAATTTCAGCTGCTAAAGGTTCTAAATTTTAATGTGAACACTTGATCAAAGCATCTCCTCTACAAAATGAGATGGCATTGATAAAAGAACATTGAACCTGAATTCTCTGTCCTGTTACTCAGCAATGTACCTCAAGACAATATCACAAGACCAAGATACATTGCGCCGCAAAGAAACAAGAAAGATATTAACCCCCTGCAAGAATAGTTTTCTTCCTCAATAAAGTTGAACAACTAAAAATAAAATCTAAGTTTTTATTAGTTTATTTAAAAGGAACGAAAAGAAAAACTTTAGCCAAAAACTAGAAACCAAGCCTTTCAATTTGACTTGAAGCATTCGATGCTCACCAAATCATGCCCCAACCCATGCCATTACATGGACAAGGGCAGACTTCTGCAAATTTCTCAGCATCACTAGAATGAACTCTTTGAGATATCAGATCATCATAAATATCTGTGAAATCAAAGAGATGTTAGTTGAGCTGTATAATTCAATACAAACAAACAACTTAACGATCAAATTTGAGAGGTTGTTCTACATACCATAGACAGAAAACAAGCTGTTCATTACACCTGCAGTGGACAGATCACAACATTCAACAGTCTTCAATGGAAATGAGAGTGAATTACAGGAGGCATAATGGAACCAAAGATGCAGAGTTACATTTACCGATGAATAGAATAATATACCGAAGAATACGAATTTTTGTTGTTTCTTGCAGGACCCAAATCACCCCAAGGAAAAGAACAAACCCTGATGCCTCAACATGTAAAAATATAATTGAAGTTGTAAACTGAATAATGAAGCTTGTACATAGCATAGGCAGCTAGATTGTGACAGAAATACATACCAATACAAAGTCCTCGGAGAGTCCACTGTGTGTGAATAATAGAAAAATAATTATTACAGTTATTTAATAGATATAATATGATGTTACTGACTTGATCTTAAAAATGCATTAAAATTAAAGGGCATGCGTGAAATAAATTACTAAGAATCATTTTATTATATTCACTTATTTATTTTCTGCCATTTCATGTGATTCATTTCCAGATTTTGCCGTCCAAAGAACTTTATTCAATTGCTATAATATAAAATCTGATATGAATCTTCACCTTAAGAATTTGAAATACGCTATAGCATCCACAAATGTTATGTTTACTTACTACAACTCTATAATTAGGACATGCTCTAGATGCTTGAAACTACTTACATTTTTAGCTACCAACAACACAACAAGCAGAGCAACAACAAAACATCCTGCTGCAATTCTTGCTGTAAGAAGATTTGTGGATGCAAGTATCAAAACCATCCCCCAAAAGGATGAACCAAGATCTAGAGTGGAAAAACATGTGAAAATAAAATTGAATCATTATCAAGAATAATCATTTATTCACGCAGAAACAACTAAATGAGAACCTTCAGATTCTAAAGCCATATATGAAATTGCAAATCTAGAGAGAAGCTATATATGTAGTTAAGGCAAGAATTTCCCAGAAGAAAGAAAGTAAGATAGTCAGCAGAAAAAGAAGTTACATCCGGCTGGCAAGATTAACCAGTATACACCACCGCGTGTTTGAGTAGTTCCTCCTTCATCTGCATGAACCTGAATCCCTTCCACCTGCAATCAAATTCTAATTCTTTTCAACATTTACAGAAAAGCATGTAAAGGGATCTGCAATCACTACCAAAAGTGAGAGAAGACATCGAAACCAAGAATCTGTTTGCACTAAAAATTTGATGGCAAAAAAAAAAAAAAAAAAAAAAAAAAAAAGACAAAAAGTAATGAGAGAGAGCAGCTTCTTACATGTCCACAAGTTAATTTACAGGCAATGGCATGGCTTGCTTCATGAAGGAACACAGTCACAAGCTTGAATGGTGTCAGCAGTACTGTTCTCCATAACTATAAAGATAAAAGGATATTTTTTTCAAGTATTAACTATATATAGCATAATCAGTCAACAGATTCAAGAGAATTTATGACATTTCACTTTTAATTTGAAGAAATCATAAATATCAATTAATGAAATCAAGCAACTAAAAAGATTACTTAAATTTGAGGATTGATGTTCCAGTTCCAAGATTCAGACTTCCATACAACCTTCGCTGATATAATTCCAAATCTATAATGGGATTCACAGATACCAAAATGCATTCGTGAAAACCCATTTGGATTTTAGTGAACACGTAGAAATCAAATACATTTTACATAATTAGACCCAAAGAATATGAAAATTATGACAAAGGTTTCAGATAAATAGGAACCAGTTTATTCTGGAAAGACAATCGTACCCAGATCAAACCAAAATTCCAACTTTTCTTGACCATAACCATGAGAACGAAGAAGAAGAAAACTAACAGCATTAATGGGTTTCACTGCCTCATCAAAAATAGTAATAACAACAGTAATGCAGCTTCTATGAAATCACAAAAGTGAAATGGGAGAGAGAAAGACTGATAAATACCGCAAGAATAACAACAGTGCAGACAGAGACAGTGACGAGAAACACTACTTGTTCATGGTTGCAGCAATTCTTCAGCTCCCAATTTGGCCTCATCTCTCTCTCTCTCTCCCTTTTTGAGTGCCGTTATCCCACAAAATCCAAGAGTCTTACTTGATCTCTTCTTGGTGGTTGAATCTATCTATCTATCTATAATATATATATATATAGAGAGAGAGAGAGAGAGAGAGAGAGATCCTCTCTTGTCCTCTTTCTCAAGGTTGGTCACCTGTAAGTGTACTGACTGAAGCTTGAGGAAAGCACCTCCTTCAGTAAGTGTTTCTTTCTGTCTGTTAGTGTTTTTTTTTTATTATTTTTTCTTTAATCGCTTTGACGTGAGAATTAGTTCAAAAAATTAGACTAAAAAAAATAGTAAAAACTTTTCCAGACTTCAACAAAAAAATTTTTTGGGAGAAAAACGAAGAAAATTTTGGAAAAAATTTTTTGGGAGAGTTATTTATTTGGATATATAAGAAAAGTAAATCTATATTTTTTTGCCTTTACTATAATATTGCACATTAGATTTTTGTATTAATCATATATTATATGACTGGTTTTTTTTTTTACTTATATCGATTTATTGCAGCTTTTTGAGTTTCCTATTAAATAAAAAAAATTAGAGCTAATCTAATTCATTAGATGTAAGACAAAATTTGTCTCTTGCGCAATTACATCATTTATATTTTCTTAATCATGGAATAATCAGCCCTTAATATCAGTGATGGACCGAAAATGCTAACGTTAGAGGCTAAGTAGTAATTTTAAAAATTTTGGACTCAGGGAGGCAGTGGCCCCACCTATCCCTCCTATTTTGATCCTAATTATTAATTATCAGCAGCTTAATAAATTATTAATTCATATTTAGCATTTAGAGTCTGAGTCCAAACAAACAACTTAGTTACCTAATATTTGTAAGAAAATTAATTACACTCTAAAACTCATTTCTTATAAATTTATTAAAATGTGAAATTCATTTATAAATAAATTCTGTTTGAAATTTATTTGCAAGAGTATTTTTTATATTTTGGAATAAATTCAAAATTAAAAAATTATTTATTTTTATTTTTTTAAATATATTTGTCATAATAATTTTAGAAGGCTACAAGGATGAATAGTTTTAGAATTTTATTTAAATATTTTCATCATTTTTTTTGTAGAATTTTATTTAGCTGTACTCAAATTCAAAGAATTTCATTTTTTTTATAGAAGTTCAATTTTTTATATTAAATGCGATATTTTGAATTCGTAAATAAATTATATAAAATTCATTTATTCTAAATAAATGCTAAAAGAACAATAAATCATATCTAGACACGTATAATATAAGATATATTTTTTTACATTTTAATACTTAATACATAATATCAATCCGTTATTATCTGATTAGATGCTCTTTGCAAGAACAGAGAACGGAAAGTTTTGAGTTTAATGTTGTCTCCACTGTGAAAAACAAAGGTTGCTCAAAACATATTTGAATTGGATATAAAAACATTACAAAAAATAAACATAATTTAGATTTCAAAATGTTTGAATTTCATAGATGATTTTAACATTTATCTTGTTGAGAAAGAATTTAAAAAAAAAAAGGATTTGTAAAATATATAATTATAATTTAAGTAAAAAGGATAATTGGATAAGAATGATTGTCTGATATATAAATCAAGTTTCAATTTATAGAATTGTGTTGCGATAAGAATTGATCGCAGAAAAGAAAGATAAAAAGATTGAGAATAGAAAGAGCAACAAAGAGGAGAGGACCAGCAAGAAATCAGATGCGATTACCATTTTCTGATCGGCGTATGTGTAGTTATGAATGCGGCCTATATTGGCTTACTGTTAGGATCATTGGTGCCTTTTGCATTTGCCATACAAATAAAATACAGTACGTAATTTCCGTTCGTATTAACAGATCGGCTGCTGCTTCAGCACAAAGTCAAGCCGTGAAATAACGGCTACTGTCTGTTAGGCTAAAGCCGGCAGAGAACGCTCCTTGTCTCAAAAATACCGCGTGCCACGTACCCCTCAGAGTCCAAGACAACATTATCATTTTTGTCTCCACGTAATCGTTTGGGCGGCGCTCTCAGTCAAAATCCTCTCTGACTGGGCCCACCTATTCCTCTTCTTTCTTTGCACCTCCATCTATAAAACGCGCTGCATCTATTCCCGTCTGAATCCACCGCGTTGGGTAACCGAAACCGCCACTTTTTATTTTCTTTTCCGCTTCTTCCTAAACGACAACCATAGATTTGAAATGGCTCCCAAAGAGAAGAGCATCGCCGCCTCCACTGGCCTCAAGAAAGGTACCGTTACCAACAACAACGATAAGAAGGAAATGCATTACCGAGGGGTTAGAAAGAGGCCGTGGGGTCGTTACGCCGCCGAGATACGGGATCCGGGGAAGAAGAGCCGGGTCTGGTTAGGCACGTTTGATACGGCTGAGGAAGCTGCTAGAGCTTACGACAAGGCGGCGCGTGAATTCCGCGGCTCTAAGGCCAAGACTAACTTTCCTCTTCCTACCGAAATCACTCCGATTAAAACCAAGGTCGTTAACTACACTGATGACCCAAGTCCTAGCCAGAGCAGCACAGTTGAATCCTCCAGTCCGCCGGCAGCGCGTGAGATCACACACAACCTTGTGGGAAGGTTTCCGTTTGTTTATCAGCAGCAGAACGTCGTGGGTCCGGTTTGGTTTTTCGATGGCAGTATAAGACCTGAGTTTGTGACTCATGAATTTCCTGTCCGGTTTGAGCCAGTTGGGCTCGAGTTTCATGGTGGGTTAGTGAGTGGTGGAAGTCAGAGTGACTCGGACTCGTCATCCGTCGTTGATGGCAAACCAGCAAGAGACTTCGATCTTAATCTTCTTCCATCGTCGGAGGAAGATGCTTGAACTTTTTCTCTTTATACTTTAATTTTTTAGGCAAATAACTAATTGCGTAAGGACTGATTAAGTAATTGTTTATCTTCCACAGAAGCAGGGAGAGGGTAGAAATGGTAGATTATTACCATTGGATGTTAATAATTTAGGATTAAGCTTTTTTGCAACTAAGAGGAATTTAATCTTAAATTTCTCTGCGTTTTCGTTTTGTCTTAACCTTACAGTATCCGACAGATCTTTCATTTAATTTTTTTTTTCTATAATGAAATAGAAATTGCTAATATTTATTCTCCTTATATATTTGTCTATAGCTGCAAAATTTGTAGTGTTTGTTTGAAATTATTCTTGCATAAAGAGAATCATGCAATGCAATGCAATGCAATCATGTTGTCAGATCGAATTGATTTGATATGTTAATTCTAAAATGTTAAACTCCGATGACAAAGTTATCATTTATTCAGTTTTAACAATGAATTTATAGGAACGCGTTGACACGAAAGTAAATTACAAATTTTGGTTTACATTAGAAAACAATTCCGTGTTGAAAAGAAATGTATGCGTTCTCTGCCAAAGTTTTCAACCAACATAAATGTATAGCCAGTGAAATTCAATGCTCAACACACGTGGAAAAGAAAACTTCAGAAATAGAATCCTTAAAGTAGCGTTTCACAAAAAAATTAACTCATTTAATATTTTATAAAGAATTATTAAAATATTCAACAGTTAAATATTATAAAAATAATTAATTTCATTCAATAGATTATGTAACACGTGTTCAATTAGAGTAAGGATTTAGCTACTTCAGAACATGTTTGATAAAATTAACTAATTATTTTAGAAGTCGTTATTTTAGTAATTTTTTATAAAATATTAAAATCTAAATATGAGTTAATATTTTATAAACGCTGCCTTAAATTTTAAAATCTAATTCAAACTAATTAAATACTTGGTTGCATAGAATCTACAATTTTAATTTTTTGAAGAATTTTAAATACCTATGCTTTATAACTATGTTATTATGTGTGAAAGAATTGAGAAAATATAATTAAATAAAAAATGAATGCAATAAATTCCATATTAATATAATAAATTTATTATTTAGTTTATTAATTAGTGAAAAATAAAAAATTTAATTGTTATAGGATAATACTTGTTGGAAAAATAAAGTAAGGATTTTTATAATTTATTTTTTTCAAATTAAATAATTAAATAAAAAATTATAAAAAATATAATAAACAGCTACATTTTTTAATAAATTTTTTATTCAGCTTTTATATATTTATATAAATAGATAGATAATTATCTATAGTAAATTAAAAATAAATTTTTAATTGTAACGGATATTTTTTTACTATTTATAAAAAAAAATAAAATGATAATAATAATAATTTAAACAATATTTCACGAATTGATTTTGTACCATGCATGCACCAGGTCTAGGTTAAGCGTACACGAAGCAGAGGGGCACCGACCAGTGCGAGCATGAGAAGTGGGGCCACACAGGAATTCCCGCGTTGAGAGGAGGGAAGGGAACAGGTTGCAACAACAGCAGGACGGCACGTGTACTACTGCCGTCCAGGTCAATTTTTTATCCTTTTTTATTTTTAATTAATTGATTAAAAAAATATAATGCTGAACTGCAAGTTCCTGGTAGTGTGAAGGAAACGTATACGAGACAAATCCTCAATGGGACCACATAGTTGGACAGAGATGTGGGCCGCTCCCCTCTTCCGCTGCCGCTTTCGGTGGGGCCGCCTTCTTATTAATCCTGTCGGCGGGATATGCGGAGACGTGTACTGGGTTTCGGCTCGGCTTCATCCATTTTATCGGCCTCCGGCTCCCTTGGTTCAAAATCTGCACTTTCAGGAAAATTATTTTTGGAATGTAGAAATCATGCATTATTTGATAAAATTGTAAATAATTAGTATTTATATATAAAGAATTATTTATATAATGTAAGAATTCCTGAGGCAGAATAATAAATAAATAGCACATAAAAAGGAAAATCATGCACGGAATATTGTAAAGAATAAATGATTTACATGGGATTAATAAAGCTACCAACCATGACTAGAAAACTATAATAATAGTCATCTACCCTCATCCATCGAAGAGACAGACATGGAATTTCTAGAATAGTCCTCAACAAAACTACCGCCTCCAGAAACTTTAGCAACGACGCCAATGCTCATACTACTAGCAACAGTATTGGTGTTGGTGTTGGTGTTGGTGTTGGTGTTGGTATTACTGTTAGTGAAAGCAGAAGTTCCAGTAGTTGTGAAATGTCCTCGTCGACCTTGAATTCCAGGTTTTCCAGGTCGAGGCAAAGTAAATGAGTCGCTTAAAAGCATGATATGAACCGCATTCATATCAGGCCTATCTGCAACTGTTTGTTGACAACATAATAACCCTAGTTGAATGCACATTGCTGCCTCGTCACGATTGCACTTAGTGAGGGTTGGGTCAACTAAATCCAAGGTCCGTCCTTTTTGATAGAGCATCCATGTCTGCTTAAAAAGCAAGGGAAGTCAATGTGGATTAAATCAATTGACCTATCGCATATTTAAATGAAGAAAGAAAGAAATAACAGAAACATTATAATCCTCATTTTTTTAAGCATTGGGATCATGTGCTTTTCAATAAAATTCTGATTTTAGTTGTAAGGCAGAATAACATCATCTGCAATAATATAACATTTTATGATATGGCAGTTTCGGAAAGATAAACATTGCAGATCTCAACTATCAAAGTTACATAGATGCATATATGATGCAATTTTAAGCAACATTTAGGGGCTATAAACAAAATGAGAAATTAAAGCTATAATTGACAGAATCCTCACTTATTCAATCACTTTGTACAGCATATCCAAGGTATATGAGATAAGTGCTTTTTTTGGGAACCTCTGTGCCAGCTAGACTGACATCAACTTAAAGCTTAGTTGCATGTTAAGTCTAACCTTCATAGGACTTCAGAAAGAATGACATAAAAAATTGTTCTTGAACTAGTAATCTGATTAACCACATAACTAGGCAATTGATTTTTATTGGTTCAGTTTTAGGCTGTAAAATTAGAAACCAGAAAAATTCAAAGCAAGGCTAGGTTGGTTGCCAAGCCATTAGCATCTCAACAAAAGATATGATTGCAACTCTGAATGTATTTAATTTATGTAGCTTCACCCAAAAAGCTAAAAATAACTTACATAGGTCAAAATGTCTGCCTTTTCACCACCAAGTTGACTGTCATAATTTTTTCTTCCACTCACAATCTCCAGTATCAGAACTCCATAGCTAAAAACATCACTCTTCACAGATAAATATCCATGCATTGCATATTCAGGAGCCATGTAACCACTATATCCAGTAAAATTTTTTTAGCAAGAAAATTGCCCCAACAAATATGCAGACTAATATTGCTTAAAACATCAAAGAAACGAAGAATTTACTTACTGAGTACCAGAAATCCTGAATGTATTCAAATGGGTGTCTTCACCAGGAAAGAGTCTTGCCAGGCCAAAATCTGATATCTTTGGATTCAAATGTTCATCCAACAAAATATTACTGGCTTTGATGTCCCTGTGAATGATCCTTTCAGGAGCTTCTTCGTGCAAGTAGAGGAGACCTCTTGCTACTCCTGTAACTATTCTCAATCGAGTTGTCCAATCAAGGGATGCAGATTTCTGTTTATCTGAAACACTTAAGTCTTCAACTGTTACCTCAATTGAACCAAAAACCAAGCCAGTTTCCCACTAAAATTGCAAATATCTTATTTAAAAAATTACAAGTAAGAAGGAGCTTGTTACCAAATAGGAAGTAATCAAGGCTTTTGTTCAGTAGATATTCATAAACAAGTATCTTCTCGGGTCCTTCCACACAACATCCCAACAAAGTAACCAAGTTCTTATGCTGAATTTTCAATAACAGTTTCACCTCATTGGTGAATTCTCTAAGTCCCTGTCTTGATGTTAGTGAAAGCTTCTTCACTGCAACTTCTTGACCATTTGGTATCAATCCCTGTAAACAGGAAGCAAACATTCAATTATGATTTGTGGTAGAAACACCAGAGGCACATCAATCTACCAAAGGCCTACAGACAAAGGATTTATGACTTTATGCACAATGTTACTTATCTCATGGCAAATATATTGGTTTATTGTATTAACTAAGATATGAATATATTTAGTCGACAAGAAAACTGCCAGAGAGATTTGAAAGGATAAAGAGAGATGCTCAGGCATTTATTTAAAAGACAGAATAACTGGAAATTTTGTATGTCCTTTACATGCTTGTCAGACCTGGTTTCTTTAAATATTTCCCCATTTTTGCAAATGAAATTTAGCATGACTTTGAAAGCGCTGTCCTCCTAATCTCTTTGTCCTTTTCAATGCAGAGAATATTCTAATAAGTAAAAAGTAAATTGCTGTTTACAATATTTTCCTTTCCAAAAAAGGTACAAGGAAATAATCTGGCCATAGAGGCTGAGAAATTCCAAATACACTTCTTCATGAAGAAACTATAACATTCCTAGCCATTCATATATTTTCCACATCAATATGATTGATCTCATTCATCATATGATAAAAGCTACTGATGTTGTCATGTTATGAACATATCACGTCATTTGTCTCAACTTAAGAGTGTTTCATATTTGTGTTAGACTCCACTATACATACTGTAACTGATATGCCCTCAACAAACAATTCAGTTATTCATCAAGATCACCTCCATATAAGCAACACCAGTTTATTGAATAAGGAAACAATTTTCATTTGAAGAAACAGCAGTCCAAGATTTAAAGGCCATAAAAACCATTAAACCCATAGTTATGAAACCAAGGACCACTACCATTGCACTAGACAATAACCACGCACAGATGGGAACCGTGAGCTTAATTAGGAACTACAAGTTCAAGGATTTCAGATTTAGGTGGTTTTGCTTTTATTTTTATTTGATTGGCAATAATCCTCTTCATACACAATTTTATTTTACTATTTCGATGTATCATTGACAGTTTTATTTGCATGCATGCATGTAAGTCTGCAGTATTTTGAAGAAAAACTGTTTCCTGAAATAAGAGATTTGATCTAGTAATTAAAATTTTTTTCTCCTGTTCATGTAGGTTTCTTCTTCTTGCTCTTGCTAAGCTTGCAAAGGTCTTCCATTTTTATAATTGGGGAACCATCTACATCAAACTACCAGGGGAAGAAAAACCTTTTGCATATCCTCCAGCCTTTGAAAGGAGATACAAAGTAGAATGGAATATGAGACAGTTTAGTATACTTTCTATATGGGAAACAAACGTCCCACATTTTTAAAAGATACTGCCTCTTCTAACCAAGTCAGTTTTGCTCACACCTCCACAAGAGACTCCAATGCACTCTTGTCATATTTTAACTAAACACCCGAAGGTAGACCTATGAAAAAGATAGGAAGGGACCCCAAATTACCTTGTAAATTAATGGATGATGTCTGTCTAACCAAATCTGTGCCTTTGGGGTCTCAAACAATAAAGCTAAGGCCAAAGACATAAAAGATCTATTAGGGGAAAAAAACTGATTCAAGAAAGATCATTAAAGTTCCAAACCAATTGCAGAAATGAAATGCATACCTTGTGGATGATCTAGTTTAAGATAGGTCCACAAGCAAAAGAAATTATTCAATAATACTGTTAATTCAAACATTGAGAAAATACCTCATAAATTGTGGTGAACTCCTAAGAGATATCCAAAAGCAACTATTTGCAATGTCTAGGAATGAAATTTAAAAGTAATAGATGCCTTTCTTTGCCCAAGATAGTTTACTTGTTTCTCCATAAGCTAATAGCACTCAAGAGAAACAAGTAATGTGATTCTAGCTGACCACCAGGCCCTGTGAAAGGTCTTGGTTTTGGTCGGGGATAGGAAGGAGGTTTTTGTTTGAAATCACTGAAGCAGCCTTTCGGTGAATATCAGTGTTCTATGACTTAAAACAATGGTCCAAGAGTGGAAGCTGAAGCATGCACCTAAGAGGTCCTAACCAGGCACTTCATCAACCTTAAATAGCCATAAATTTTGATCTTAATGGGTTTACAAAACCAATTATGTCGATAGAAGTTTATTCCATATCATCTCAAACCAAATTCACCTGGTTAGAGGCATTTACAAGGTAAAATACACCATTTTCAAGCATCTTGGCATTGTTTGAGTTAATATAACATAATTCAATTGCAGTTTGAGCTGAAAATATAGTTTATATGTTTTTATCCTTTTGTATCAGGTTAGAACATTTCTTTAAGGGTTGACAGCCTCCTAGATAAATTTGTTTTTTTAAGATGATTTTAATAATCAACTAAAAGCAAAATTTCTCCAAAATTTTTATTGAGATTGTACTGCTTTCTCCTACCAATTATCAACCATCATTTAACAATTATTACAAGATTATATATCAAGTTTGTGTTTTGTAATCCAAACATTACACGACGTCCCCCATATGTGTGTGTGTGTGTGTGTGTATATATAACAATAAAATCTTATTTATTTCAATACCAATTAATCATTGATGAACTCATAATATGGCTTATCAATTTGAAATGTATATTGAGAACATAAATGTAAATATCTGCTAATTCAGTATTTGCGAAGATAATATGAATCTACTAAAATCTTAATATCTGATTATACACACACTCAACCAAAGTATGAAAGTAAAACATGATTAGAACATTTTTACTCCACTTTGAATGCCCCCCAAAACTAATAGGAAGTTAACAATTTCCTGAAAGTAGGAAACAAAAAGGGTATGCTAGCAGCAATGTAGCTCCAAGTAATCAAGAATGACAAATATGTCTTCCCAAAAGAAGTAGCATGATTAATTTATGCTATGATATGCCAATAAAACATAGTTCTCAACTAAATTGGTGAATCCTCACACCAAATGTTCCATCTTAAGTCTCGGTCAAGTGGGACAGATTTGAATTTTAATATTTTGGTTTGCAAAGGGTTCCCATGCATGATTCACATCTAGAACACATGCATGAAAGAAGGGTTAGTAATTTATTTACATAGCTCATTTAATTAGAAGAAATGATAATTGTGTCATGAAATTGTTGATGGGGACGGGGGGCCAAGCATTCTGAGCTGGAAGGAAGCAAGCGGAGGCATTACGGGCCGACCACAAGAAGCAAAGCTTCGTAGACTCGACAAATCGCTTATAGAATGCCGACTATTAAGTGAAGACTTTCTAAATTGTTCCAAATATGAAAAGAAAAAGAAAAACGATATCCCTCATCGAAGGATGAAAAGTTCCATATGGAGCTCTAAATCAAACTCCAGATTTCCTTTCATTAGCTAATGACCAAAAAATATTTTTTTTTCTGATCCGGCCAAAGGTTAGAGTCTACGTTTAATTAAATACTCGTTAATATCCTTAATTTGTCTATTTTAGAGATTATGGTGGCAATAATTCATAGAAAAATCAAATTACTTCTGTTTAAAACGGCATTGATTTTTTTTTTTTAAATAATTTTTAGTCACAGCTAACGTATTATATTAACATAACTATGATGTTTTATATTTGCATTTGACTGGTAAAATGCCAACTGTAAACGGAAGATATTTTCGTTCTATATTTCAAACCACTTCCGTGAACATGTCACAAACTCCAAGGCTGCTTCAGTAAATTTATTAGTGAGAAGAAACCTCCGGCCGTACACAGAAAATGCGAGATACGAATCTAATGTTCTACGGTTGAAATAATGAAGCCAATGAGCTAGCGAAAACTTACTTTGTAAACAGGACCGAATCCTCCATGACCAAGCTGATTCGACTCTGAGAAGAAATTGGTAGCAACTTGAAGTGTACGGAGGTCGAAGAAGAGGTCATTAGAATTAGAGTCATCATCGTCGCCGCCTGTACCGGTGGCTCGGGCGAACTTGAGTTTCTCCAGGCAGGCGCAGAAATTGGAGAGAAGGCCCATCAAGGCATCAGATAAACCACCGCCCTGGTATGGAGGTGGAGGTGGAGGTGGAGAATCTTGGTCCAGGTTTATTGATAGTAATTTGTACAGTTTAGGATAGAAGAAAGACAACTAGAGTGGAAAACATTGAATGGAGTAGTTGTGTTTTGCTGTTTGCAATTGTTACTATGATGGTTGGCTCTGGTTTTTTCTGTTTGGTTTGAATTTTCAGCACCCATATAACATTCAAGAGAGAGGAAAATTTTATATTATTAAGGGAAAATTATAACTGAATCCCTGAATTTTGACTTAATCAACATTTGAAGAACATTAATATTCAAAAATCAATTTCCAGGTCTCGAAAATTAATACCGTAAACAGATACATCCTTCCATTTAAAATCAACATTTTTTCAGGTCAAATGAACGTGGAAGTACGAAAATGCCCTCGTCTAAAAAGCCACAAACCCAAAAGATTAATTATTTACGGCAATGCCCAATAGCAGCCAATAACCCAAAAACCACAATCAATTAGTACGTGTAGAGATCATAGATTGAGGCAGAGCTGCGAAATTTCCTTTGAAACTAAAAAGGATTTGCGAAGGCAATCAATCATGGAAGTCCAAGGATCATCAAACACCCAGTGATAGCAACGCAAGCAAAGATGGTGAAGGCAAAGGTCCCTGTCTCGTACAGAAATCAATGCGCAAAGCTTCTGATCCCACTCAACAAGTGCCGTAGAGCCGAGTTTTATCTCCAATGGCAATGCGAGAATGAATGTCACTCTTACAAGAAATGTGACTACGAGCTTGTTATACAAAGAATGCTTCGAATGCAAAACACTCATAAAAAGTAGGTTAAACTCAAACAAACCCAAAACACAGGAAAAGTATGTGAGATAGAGTTAAAATTTTAAATTTGTGATTATCTTTGTGGTTCTTAAAGTTTGTAACTCTTACATTTAATAAAGAGATAAATAAAATAAAATGTGAAAGTGTAGAATTATAGTTGAATTTGTGCAAATTATTTCATTTTAGCGAAAAGTATCGTTATTATTGAAATGTAAAAATACAAAATTATAATTAAACTCTCATAAAATTTAAAAATCACAAAGAAATGAAACAAAGTTTATGATCGAATTTATATATTAGGAGGATTTCGGATTTAAATTCTCCAATCCATAAAAGCTTTTATTAATTGAGTCCTTCAAGCCTAATGAGGATTATCTTAATGTGTTAATAACCCACAATTTAATTGTTCAACCTCCTGAATAATAATAATAATCAAAAGACCTTTCTCTAAAATAAATAAAAAAATAAAAAAATATTTAGGTTGATTGTAACGGATTGGAAGAATATTTTAAATTATAGACTTAGACATTGAAGTCAAGTGGGTACAAAGACAAGTAAACCAATAAACCAATTTGACCTTTTAGGCTTTTACAAAACCATTTAAGTTTAAGTTGGATTCGTCTTTTTCAATTTTTCTTAATTAGAACAATTAATGTTAGGAAAATTTCAAAGTCAAAATTAAAAGAACTCGGGAATTGTTATAAAACTATATAATATAATGAATGTCAATAAATTTATATTAAATATTATTTATTTATCCAAAAATTATATATTTTAGAATAAAGAGTTATGTCCTTTGAGATAAGGATTATATCTTTTAGTGTAAAATTGTGTCTCTTAGAGATGACTTTTGATACTCTATAAATAAGCCCTTAATCATATTGATTTTATAATTAAGATTAAGAATACAAAAAGGTCACTTCTCTCTGCTCTCTCTCCTTCTATCTATTATATTTTTATGTATTTTTTATTTCTTATATTTCATAATAGTAATAGTTGTTTTTATCAACGAAATTAATTTATTTTATTATAAAAAAACTTAACTTATTCAAATAAATTAATCTGTGCCAACAAACTTTTCAAAACACCCGAAATTAATCTAAAAAAGTTCAATAAAAAAAATTTGATTAAAAGTACTTTAACTTAACAAAATCAGAAAGGACATCTATAAGATGTCTTCTTGAGATAAGAAGAAAGAGAAAAAAGAAAAAAAAAAACATAATCTATGCTATTACATAAATAAAACCAAACTTTAAAGCCATGCTCAATAAGGTTCTATAGCATCCATTCTCTTTTTAGCTAAACAGTCAGCAAAATGATTATGTCCTCTATTGCCAAAACTGAAGTTAACTTAAACCAAAGAACTTTGTGGAATAATATAACTCTAGGTTTGTTTATTATAATTTTATCAAATTCTAATTTGTCATTTTATTTTTTTTGTATAAATCACCATTTAAGTTATAATTAGTTTTTTAAAGCGGTTCTAAACGTGATAACTATTTTTTACAAATCTTTTTAATATTGCAACAATTGCGTAAGAAAGAACTAAATTTGATAACTAATTTTTACAAAATGCTTTCTAATTCTGCCACAATAGAATTCTGATATTATATTTTAAAAGTTAAATTTTTAAAAAACTCAATTCACACATCTCTTAGATTGTACCATATATAACAGGACCCACAAAACTTTCATATAACCAAACATCTAATTAGAATTTGATTTTAGTCCCATTTCCTAACACCCATCTAAAACCTTGTTTGAAAATTCACAAATTGAGTTTTATTTATCTCCCAAAAAACACAACATCATGGAGAGTTGGAGATAGCTTTCTCCAAAGAAGAGAATCAATATCATTTTTTAGGAGTGCATCTTCACTATAATTAGACATTAGCACTTTTTTCCATAAAAAGCTTTTATCATGTTTGAAAAGCCACCACTATTTATCTAAAAGAGTCATATTTTTTCTTTTAAGAGATGGTAACCCCAATTCTCCTCAACCTTTGCTAAAAGATATTACATTCAATAGGGAAACCAATGTATTATGTTTGTAATTGGTCGGGAAGACATCCTAGTAGTTCTACTTATTATGCGAAAAGGTGAGGGAACAGAGTTGTTCACTTATTAGCAATCCAAGCCTATTTTATGTCTAGCTGTAAGGAGTAGGGTCAAGTTCGTGCTCATTCTATTGTTAATGCTCTATATGTTAATTTCCAGCAACAAATTCATTTACTAAAAAAAAAAATTAATTACATTAATTAAAATAAATAAATAAATAACACCTCTATCCTATAATTTCTAGGACCTTTTATTTTATAATATCATACGGAGCTTGATTAGTTAAATATTGATTTTATATGTGATTAATATATTTTTTTAATAATAATACTTACAATTTTCAACCAACTAATGAGTATAATCTATCCATTATAAATTTAAGTGTTTAATAAATTAATTTAAAAGTTTAATGGATTTAATTTATAAATTAGAGTGATGGTCAAGTAATTTGAAGTTGCTATAATATTTTTAATAAAAATAAAGAGTACAGTTTGCATGTGGATGAATTTATATGTATAGCCATTTGATTTTTTTATTTGTAAAGGATTTATGCACCTGTAAACCAATAAATAAATAAATAAACATAATCCACGTAGGTAATTACTCTGGCTGTTTTTTGAGTATGCGTCATAGTCATACCCGACCTGAAAACGCATATTTAACAAAACCGTAGTTGGAGTGCATTCCCATGTTTACCCTTCTCACTAGCCAAAATGAACTTTTTTTTGTCGTGTCCCCTCCCCTTGCATTCGTCATCTCCGAGCAGCCATTGACCGCCTTCTTTAAACGCCGGCTACAAGCACAGTTGCCGATCGGAGACTGGAGAAACAGATTTTCGTTTGCTTGATGAGAAAATAGATTGAAACGGACAGGAAAATTTAAAGGAGAAATAGAAAATGAGGTCGGCATCTACTTGTGGTAAAATAAACATCGCTGCTAGTGCTCAAAAACTCGATGTCGATAATCGGATTTCTCTCCGATACTATTACAGAATCGCTGATAATATTCTCAAACAGGTCTTGTTCTCATCTATATATCCATTGCTTGATCTTGTTTATGATAAGTTCTCATTTTCGGCTAGGGTTCTAGGCGTGTATATAAATTTGGGCCTTCCTATCAAGGAAGCTTTGTTTGTAGTGTGATTGAAGTGTAAGTAGTCTTGAGCTGTTTTTGTGCTTTTTAGTTTTGTTACATTTTTCTTTTGTCTTGGTGAAAGTTGATAATTTAGGTTTGTTTGCTGCTGGACTTAAAATGTGAAAATGAGAAGTGATTATTGGTTGTCTCAATTTGATTTGTTACTGTTGTTGTTGTGTTTGATATCAATATTGTTGTTTTTGAGGGCATTTTGATGTTTAACGCATGCTATGGCTTTTTCTTCTATTGTAACGGCAATTCAGTTCAGGACTTCAGTTCCTTTTTTTTTTTTAATTGTACGAAATTGTGAAGAGACTAACGACTAACTAAAGTTGTAGTTTACTAATTGGTCTGATGAGGAGTGATACTGACTAGACTTGTTGAACAATAGAAATGGTGGAAAGAGAATGTGTATGCCTGCAGTGTACTAAATTAAGGGAATGCCACTTTATGTACTATATTCAATTGTTTTCCTCCAGTACCTTTAAAACAAGTTTTCGTCAAGTGTGTTTGCATTCCTTTCCTTGTATATCGTTTTTGTGGCCTTTGGCTTAATAGCTCTAAGTGTCGAACATTCATCTAGCATCTCCTTTGAAATGGGATGCATTTAGTATTTACCTTTGCTTTATACTTGTTATGGACAGAAAGCACAGATATTACATCTAGTCTTCTACAGTTAATCTGGCCTTTTTGCAACTTTTCCAGTTATTTATGAATAATGTTGCATTACTTTCTGTATCCTTTTGCAACGTGCTCTAAATTCGAGTTCTAAAATTGTTAACTTAGATGTTTGTTGCCCTTTTACATTGCAGGCAGACATCTTTCGAGAAGAAAATAATATTATAGATCTGTATATTATGCTTTTAAGGTTTTCCAGGTGAGAATAGGAGCTACGAATTTTAATGTAAATTTCAAGAAGGGCGGGGAATTTCATTTTGGTGTAAAATTTGGTTTGGCAGCAGTCTGTGTGTATGAAAAATGATGATCTATCATAACATTTTACTTTTACTGCTGTACTTCTTTTTCTGTAGTTTGGTATCAGAAACAATTCCACGTCATCGAGATTATGGGGCATCTCAACAAAGCAAAAAAGTTAATTTGAAAAAGGTAATATCACTTATTTCTTTTTCCTTTTTTTTTTCTCCTTGTTAGAATCCATTTCTTTTTCAAATGTTGGGGTCGATATTGATTTTAATTAATTGCTTTAGAAATTATTAAATGCTGTGAATGAGTTGGAGGATTTGAAGCCAGAAGTGCAGCAAAAGATCAACGAATTTAACAGGAAACACACACATCAAGTAAATGGGAAGGACTATTACCAGCAAAATGATTCATTAGAGTGGCCTCCTGTTAAAAGGAAAACCTTGACTAGCTATAATGGGATAAAGGTAGTGTTAAAGCTCCATATTGGTTGATAGTTACTACTTGCTAGTCAACAACTTGTTATAACTGTGTTGCTAGGCAGAATTCTCCTCTGCTACTCTTTTTTAATCAACTGATACCTTTGCTTTATCTCCTTGATGGGGATTAAATTTATGTTCCTGTAATACTCTGGATTTGCAGGCTCTGAGGCCAGCTGCACGAGATTTTGTTTCTCAAGGTTCAAGCACTCAGCAACTTTCATATGCTAGACCAGTGGAAGAGCAGCTCCGGAGAATGTAAGTGCTCCAATACAATGATGTGTTTCTCCTTCAAATGGAAGGGTTTTGCTCCCACTTCTTGAGTACGCTACTAGTATATCTTCATTAATGACTTTTGCTTTGCAAAGATGTTATGTTTTTTGGTTGTCTGAATAAAACAAATTTTTGAGGGCTTTACAATTAGAATGGCCTTTTTCTTTGAAGAATTGTTTAAATCTTTGTGTTTAATCCTTTCATTTGAATGACTATAAGGGACCAGGACATTTTTTTCGTGAATTTCTGATGTTAAGAGTACATTCTATAAAGCTTGGTATTATCACCCCTTTGACTTCAGTTTCAAAAGGTTTAAAGCATCTCTAAGTTCTTGCTTCTAGCCATTAAACTTTATCTCTACTTTGGTCCCTATATTACACATTATTTAGTATTAACTTTCAGTTCCATTGAGACATTAAATGGTGATGCATCTGTTGGAGTGCACGGTAAAATTTAATTGCTGTCATTTAACTTACACTATTGTATACTAATTTCACTAAACTTTAATTTGTCTCTTAAAAATCTGTGGACCTTTACTAAGGTATCAAATATCAATTATATAATTGAGACTTAATTCTGGCCAAATATCTGCCAGAATGCTGACATAGACAACAGACCCTATTTTTGACACAAAAGTGGGACACCTCGACACAACTTTTTCTCTCCTCTCTTTACCCACTTACACAAACTCCTCTTGACTGCTGACCACCCTTTCTGTTGTTCTCCCTCTTTGTTGAAATAAGAGAAAATTTAGCTCATTTTTCAAAGGGCATTTTTAGGGAAAATAAATATATTTTTACAGATATGATGCTTAATCGAAATCTTTTGAACTTTAGGCACTAATTTATGATGTTCTAATTATTAGATTTATTTGCAAATGAAATGAATTCCTTATTCCTTGTTTCAAAATCAGAAAGTATAAAAAAAATGTTTGTGTCTTTATTGCCAACTAATTTACAAATATATTCTAATGGCAACTGGGAGATGATGCTTCAGCCTATAAACATTTCAAGCTAAATTACACTGAAGAGCAGAGATTATAAATATCGGAGAATCGATTCCCTGCCATAAGGACTCCGATATGCTGTGTATTAAGATGCATGTTTTCCTGTTGGGACATGCATACATGTATTATCAGTTACTCTGAATACTACATAATATGATATATTATTGATGTATTTTGCTTTGTAGTGGAGTTTGAGTAAGGTCAGTTTTTAACTTTTAGTACATTGAGATCCTTATTGGGTGTACAGCTTTCAGTTTGAAATTCTAGTCAGTTTCTAAATTGGCAGTTCGGTGACCCTCCCAAGCTCAGTCTTTCAGGGAGCCCTAATTAGGTGATTCTGTAAACATGAGGTTGATGATAGAGACAACTTGGTTTATAGGAAGGGCATGAAATGAGCCTATAATTCCAAGAGATATTATTTTGTTCTTCTGTCTGTCCATCTGTTCATTAGAATTAATTAATTCACTAACTTCAATGCCTGAGTCAATGAGGATTTGACTTTAACTTATATGCGTTCTTTGCTATCCTGTACTTCTTTACAAGTCGACTCACTTCTTGCAGATCTTTAAACATCCCACGTCCAAAGGAGGAGACTCTCTCTAGACATTCTATACTGGGTCCAAATGGGCTTCATGGGCAGTGGCAACCTCCAAGGAGTGACAAAGGAGTATGATGTTATCCGTCTTTTTGTTTTTTGTTCCTTCAGGCGAAAATTGTGCTAATCTATTTCATGTGAAAGCAGGTTCAGTATCCAAGCTATGTGGACCTCACTCCAATAGAAATCCCAAGGTTTGACTCTTCTCTAGGTTTTGAAGTATATTTTAAATTATGTTTTGGATTTCAATAGATTGACTGTCGATAATGGTAGATTCAATATATCTTTTGAAGTCATGATGTGGTTTGATGATGTTTCATTTGTTTCAAGTTGTTTCTTCTGAAGAAACTTCTATTATGTTGTTTTTTCATATTTTGCTGTCTTTCTTCTTTTTTTTTTCCTTTCCTTTTGTGGTTTTGGATTCTTTGTGATGGGTGCATCTGCATTTGGAAATAGCCTGCAGCAATCTGCAGAAAATGCAGTTACAGTGAATAAGAACTTCGGCAATTCAGAACTCAACAACCTACAAAAATCGATTGAAAATGGATTTACATTAAAATCAGACAGCAACAGCCCAGAACCTGAAAGATCAAGGTTAGAATCAGTTGTTTCTACTAGTGATGATAGTCAGATGCACCGAACTGAAGGACCTGCTTCCATGATTTCCTTTGAGACAACTGAAATCCCTGTTCAGACAGATCTGATTAGACAACCTTCTCCGCCAGCTGTGCTTGCTGAAGTACAAGATTTGATACCTTCATTGTTGCCCCAAGTCACTGAAGCAGAGCATAAAATGGACATTTCCTCACCTAATGATTTTGTTCATTCTGAATCTCCCCTGCAATTGCACATTGTAAGCTCCTCAAGAACATTGTTCTTTACAATTTTACTGTGATTCCCTATTTTTGGCAGTTAGTCAGCGATCTTGCTGATGGAAATTGTTATTGTTATTCATTACGTGTCATTTAACTATGTCCATCTTTAAAATTTTGGGACCCTGTGTTTGTCTGTTTGTTTTCTCAAGCTAAATATTTGTGATCTGCTAGCTTATCCAGGAGTAATGTGGTTAGCAAAGAAAATAAGGGTGTTTTGGGGAAGGTTATGTCAACTTGTATATTCTCCAAGCTTTATGAAGGCATTGTTGCCTTACGAAGTTGGAATACTGGAGTGTGAGAAAAGCAATACGAGGGGTGGAGATATTGGTTTCTGGTCATGCACTAACTGCTTGTTTCTTTGCAGTCAACCACGATGATGGAGAATTTCATGAAGTTGGCAAAGTCAAATACCGATAAACATTTAGAAACTTGTGGTGTCCTAGCTGGTTCTCTTGTAAGTTCTGATAACCTAAAAACTACTGTTTTTATCTTTGCAATTTTTTATGCTGATGGTTCAATTAATTACCACTTTGTAGAAAAACAGAAAGTTCTATGTTACAGCTCTCATTATTCCAAAGCAGGAATCTACATCAGATTCGGTATGGCAGTTTATTTACACATTGAGGATAGTTTTTTCATATTTATTTATTAATTACTTAGCTTTGATTGCCATTTAAATGCATACTTTCTTACCAGTGTCAGACTACAAATGAAGAGGAAATATTTGAAGTACAGGATAAGCGATCTCTATTTCCTCTTGGGTGGATTCATGTGGGTAAAAGTGTCTATTAATATACATTTGCTTCTCTGTTGGTTCTGGTATAAAATGAGATGTGCCTTTCCTTTGGTATGGGACTATCAAGCTTTCTTGCCATGCTAACTATGAGTGAAAAAATGAAAGTTTATTCTGCAATTATCTGTCTGTATGTGTGTGTTTCTTGTCTGATCTAAATTTAACATTACCCTGCCAACTTTGGTAAGTGCATTGATGCTGATTAAGTTCTTCTTAGTTTCTTGTGTACTTGATGCCATTATTATTACTTCAATCGTTATGATTTTTATTTATGTACTGGGATTTCCGTACTTGGATGTTATTGGATCCAGAATCAAGACTCAATGTTAGAGTAACTTTAGAGTCTGAAGATTTCAGGTTAAACATAATTAAAATGGACTATACATTTAATAGTGCCAGTTGTAGATAGTTGAAGGATTTTAGACCGGAGGGAGTAGAGCTGCCTTTGTGTGCTCATTTTGGAGACCTCAGTTCCATATGAAAAGATGGGGAATATGGTGGGAAGATGTTGTTCTGGTGCATTGTACAAAAACTACCAGTTATGCTGAAGAGCAAATTCTATAAAACAGTGATCGGACTGACTGTCCTCTACTTAAAATGGCCATGATCAAATGAAGGGCTACATGACAAAAGTGACAGAGAAGGTGAACATATTACTATGCGTTGATGTTCCGGAAATTGGGGGCAGCTTAACTTCCTGAAATGATTTAGCCTTTCTAATATTAGACCTATGGATCTGACTGTTAAAAGAGTGGATGAGTAGGAATGAATATGTTGGTACACCGAAGATGATTTAAGTTAAGATCCATCATATAGCAAGAGTGTAGGAAAAACATCACTGTTAGCAATGATAAGAAGAAGCAGGTGTTAAACTGTTTACTTATGTGTGCTATAATCAGGGAACGATTCTGAGAACCATCATTTGCTAATATTTATTTGCGGTAAAGATAATGTCAAAGATGCTGCTTGTGGGATCTTGCTACTGTTTTAATTTAGTCATGTGAGAATTTGCATTTGGATAACTTGTATGACACCCGAGTTTATTTTGCAATTGGTGAAACTCTTCGAAACAAATAAATGCTTATATATCATTTAGAGTTTAATCCTCACTACAAAGTTTTTTTGTTTTATATATTTTCTCGGTTACTATTAAATTTTCTTCTGATTGGTTGGTTTCTCCCCATGCTGCAAATTCCAGACACATCCTACACAGTCTTGTTTCATGTCGTCAATCGATCTTCACACCCATTATTCCTATCAGGTGATTTGGCACTTCCTGTTATTTAATAATTCAATCTCATTGCAGAGGAAGTCATATTACATAATGTTCTTGTTGGTTAATTATTTGAAATGGTTCAGTAGAAGTGGGAGTCATATATATAGCGCCTTTATATCTTCAAAGGCCATGACTTATGCAATTATTGAGAAAGTAATCAGTTTATAACTTAATCAGTTGAATATTTAGAGCAATTATAAAAGTGCTACATAAAATGAGAATGGTATATAATGCATCTGAGAGTATCTTTTGACCTCACATTCAGTAGTTTTCCATTCTATCCAGTTTTTGGCTTGATTTTTTCGTCAGACTAGATAATGCAGCAACCGATTTTGATCTAGTTTTTCCATTATCTGTTTCCATCATTTAGTTCTTTTGTTGATCATTTTCTTTATTTTTCATGTACATGATTTTTCATTCCTCAGATAATGTTGCCAGAATCTGTTGCCATTGTCATGGCACCAAGAGATACTTCAAGGTAACTTTTTGTGTTATTAAATTTCAACTTTTTGCAATTTTGTCAACTTAATTATATATATATTTGGTGCAGAAAACATGGCATTTTTCGGTTGACAACCCCTGGTGGCATGTCCATTATAAGACACTGCCAGCAACGTGGATTTCATCCACATGATCAACCTCCAGATGGTGGGCCGATTTACAACACCTGTACAGATGTCTATATGAATCCCAACCTAAAGTTTGATGTTATTGATCTACGATAATCTTGTTCCAATCTCAAACAATCTATAATGTTTTGGCAATGCAATTGTTCATAAACCATCAATTTATGGTGAGTGGCTTTACCATTTATGTGTTCCTTAATAAATTGTAACAAAGTGAATATATTACAACTGCCTGTATACTATTACGAATCAGTCCATTTGAACTGGGAAAATACACATTTCAAACTTTTCCAGCGAGGACCCAGTCCCCTTGTTGGTTTCTGACCATTTCATGATGCAAGCATACAGCCCTGCATGCACATATGCATACATATGCGCATGCTGGCTCAAATGCATTGACAAGCTCGATATGCTCCTCCTGCAAACTGGGGCAAGTTCTTTTTTAAAAGAATCCAGTTCAGAATTGAGTATTAACGAATTTGACTGGACTTGAGTGGTTCTAGCTGGTTCAAGTGGTTTCAAAGTAGTTTCCAGCTAGTTCTGGTTTCCGATAGTCCTCGACTGCCTGTGGTGTGAACATCAGGAAAATGAAAGCTCAAGGAAGAAAGCAGTTAAGCAAACTTGGAGAAATCATGAAAAGAAATGGAGTGATGTAAAAGCAAAAGGTGAGATAATAATAGTCTCCACAGAATGTGTGCATGGGGAAATGGTGGGTGGACTCTTATAGGAATGGTTTTATTTTTCCTTTCTAATACGTGCATCTTTTGAATTCCCAGTATTGTCCATCAAAAGCCGTCCATTTCCAAAGCAAGACTTGGAAAATACTTCACTCTTGGTAATCGATTGGTGAAAAATGCTTTTCTTATTAAAGAAAACAAGTCTTTCTTTCACGCCCAACAAGCGTCACATTTGTCTCCTACTGATGCTTTTTAGGTCATAGCAACTTGCAGTGCTCTCATGCATGTACAGTGGGGCAAACAAACACAATTTATAAAGACTGATAAGACTTCCCGTGAAATTAAAACTCTAACAGAAAAAGATGCACTACCAATAAAATGGTGATGTAAGAAATGTCTATTTTTGATTTACATGTTATATTTTACCTACCTGCACCCTCAACTGGTTCAAACAAAATTAGGATTATTTTGATTCTTTATATTATTAAATTTCTTCCTGTAATTTTGATTACGTCACTGCAACTTTATGCGTAACTTTTTTTTTTTCTAAAATTAATTTCAATTGAGTTCTAACTTTTTCAACCGTATTTTTTTTTTTATTGATTGGACATTCATTGGCTTGGAATGATATTGCAAGTATGCAATAAAGGTAGTCTTCATTTTGGCTAGAGAAATTGATAAAAAACATTAGTAGTTGGAAGAACTCTAACTAATAAAAAACATTGGAGTCACATATTTAGTTAGGTCAATCAGATCAGTAATTACTATATATATATATATATATATATATATATATATATATATATATATATATTTTCACTATACGTGGTTTTGAGGTAAATTACTTTCAATTTTATGCTTCGATTCTTTATGGAGATTAAATACTAGAGAAGTGCAAGTGGGTAAAGACCTCTACAGGCGATGTACGTAGGGCCTCATTGTCGGAATAAGACCAAAGCGTTGCTAGCAAGCACTTATCAAGCGCTCGTCGTTAGAAATTCGAATACTCGGGATGGGGCCATGTGTCTATTGTTTGTTCAGGTGGACATATCTGACAAAAATGTATTGCATCTCCATGATCTATGTAGGGATGGCCGTTAGATTCATCCCACTAGTGGACCCCGTTTCCCACGCCATACGGTTTCTCCTGGGGATAGTAGCGGGTCAAAGTACCCGCTTAAAATATACTACTCAAGTTTAATCTAATTATAAATTATCTAAATTTAGAAGTGTAAATGAACCGATTCAATTTGGTTTTAAAAAATTCAACTCAAAAATAGATTTATTTAGTAAATGAGTTGAACTTGAATCTAATCATATTCAGCTCATCAAATTTTCATATATCCACATATATAATATTTGTTATTGGGTCCTCAAATTAAATTTGAATTCAAAAATTTTTCAGTTAAACTTGAATCCAATTTGAGCTTCCATCAAACTAAACTTTAGATCTAATAGATTTAAGCTCACTTAGATTTATTTAAACTCTATCTGAATTTTTCTTGAATTCATTTAGAAATTCACTTTACGGGAAATCGTTCTAAATTCGATTATAATTATTTATTCTACCTTTAAAAATAAAAATACATAAAAATTACGTTTTGATTTAAAAAAATATAATATTAATATTAAATGTAATTGTAGCTTTAATTATATTTGGAATTGTATGGAAATACACTCTTTTATTTTAGAAAAATAATTATTTTAAATATTTTTATAATATCAATTAACAGTAGCAGATAATGGGTACCCATATATTCTACGAGTACATTAACCTCTTATGTATAAAAAAACTAAATTAATTAATTAAAATGAATAATTATATTATTTTAAATGAATCATATTAATTAAATAAGATGAATAATCATATTAATTTGAATTTTTAGATAATCTATGTTAATTAAAAATAGCTAATTATTTTAATTTAATTTTTTCAAATAAATGAAATTTCAAATATTATCTATATTTTAAATTAAAATATTTTAATCAGCCATCACTATTATATTCTATGATATATAAAATGTCACTAAAACACATTTTAGTAAATCTCATTATTTTCATTTTTTTTCATTTGTATTTATTATAGAAGTCTAATATTATTTGAAACAAAATCAACTTTACTACAATTTTTTAAAATCCAAATAATTCCATCCAATTAAATATCAATCATACAAGAAATACAAATATGTATGCCTATCTATACTATATATAAAAGTGGGAATGAGGGATGAAAAATGAAATTACCTATACTAATTTTAGTGAAGTTTTAGAAATCCTAAAATAATTTTAGTCGTAGTCAACTTGAAAATTACATTTTATACTGGTGAGAGTTTAGATACGTGGTTTATAAAATTTTTTTTTTTAATGAGATCGAGGGTTCAATTCTCATAGATAAAGCAAAAACTCACTAAGAGTACTTTACCTCATTCTTGGACTGATCTAGTGCAAGTGAGATTTAGTTATAGCCCAATGGACTTGGGATACTTGTAGTTAAGAAAAAGAAAAATTAAAATTTCATTCTTTGATTGGATATAATTTCTAAAAATTATTTTTCAAATAAATACGATAATAAAAAAAAGAAAAGTATATTCTTTCTTAAAATTGAGAGTTTATATGAAGAGAATAAGACGTTTCTTCATGTATTTTTTTTTTAATTAATTAATTAATTAATTTATTTTAAATTTATAACTTAGAAAAATAGAGAAATAAAATTATATCATAGTATTATTTTCTTTTTAATTTTCATGTATTAACTGGGCTATATACTTTTTTTGTGTCTATCAATATCAAATTTCATTAACTTACAATATTTCCAGTTAAAGAAGGGGTTTTTTTTTTTTTTTTTTATATATATATATATTGACTTCTGAAAAGAGTTCTCTTCTTAATAATAATTTTGTAAATTTTTTTTTCATTATTGAATTAATTTGTAACTATTATCACTTTAATTTAGTAAGAGATTTATATCTCTTTTGCAATAAGTAGATGAACTATTGATAATTAAATATTTTTAATTTTCTTAATATTTTTTTATTATATTTTAAATCTGTTTGATTTGAAAGAAAATAGTGTTTATAAAACTAAAAAAAAAAAACTAAAACTAGAACTATATATTTCTATTTTGGAGTCATTTTTTAGGGTTTTAAAAACTTGTATATATGTTCATGTATTCATTTCTCTAATTCACTGAGTGAGTAATACTATCATGATCGCAAAAAAAATTACCATCATCAATTCAGATCATTTGTCCATTTCTTTTCTTCACCCAACATAAAAAAAATCACTTATTATTATTTTTCATTACAGTTATATATAGATATTGATTTGGGATTAAGAGCAAGAGATTAGAGATGAAATAATAACTTAATTTTCTTTTTGGACACTTATTAAAGTTTTAAGAATTTGTATTTATAAATTAGGGAATGAAGATTAGGTATAGAGATCAGGTTGAATTTTATTTTGAACTACTTTATTATGAAAAAAATTAAATTAAATATATAAAAAGTAACATTACAAATAACTTATACAACAAAGTCCAATATAAATTAAATAATTATATTTATTTTAATTTAAATGAAATTTATATTTTAATATTATATAAATAAAAAAAAATTAAAAAAATACAAATATATAGCAAGCATAGTTTCCACGTATAATATAAACTCAAGAATACCTTACTCATCGTAAGGAGATATTTTACGATTTTAGTTGTAAAATTTGTTGACATAGCACTTTTGGCCATGAAAGTTAATGTTATGAAAAATATGTCTTTATCTTTAGATTGAATCAAGTGGTGAAGGATCTTTTTTATATATGACAATATTAACCCTAACTTGTCAATAGGAAAAACGTTAAATTACTTAGTGCACCAATATTCTAAACAGAGATTAGACGAAGGAAGCATTCAAAATTTGGTGTCCACATCTGCCTTGTCTGAAAAGTCAAAAATGTTTTTCAACTAATCCAAGTATTAAAGCTTATTTTATTTCCTCATATTTAAGTCATATAATTTTCTTTTGAAGGTTATTTAAGTCATATAATTAAAGTATGCATAAGGCATATAAAAGGGTTCAATATATATCTAGTTGATCAGAGTTCGATTCTCTATGAGCGCATCTCGTTACATATGATATCTAAATAATGACTCTGCTACTGAGGAGTTTAGCCAACTTAAAATAAACTTCCTCAGAGAGAGCTCTTGTTATCACGAGCTGAGGATCATAATGTCATAATCTTATAGAAAGAGGACATGGTCTCCCATCAGTGCTCAGAAGGTCGTTATATGGTGTGTCATACAACGATATTTTAAATTGAAACATTAATACCTGATCAGTATCCAAACAGAAAGAAATAATAACTAACATACCTACTAGTTCTTTTTTTGTTTTTCTATTAAAAAAAACTCTTAAGACAAACTATTAGGGCATGTTAGAATGATACTTTGTTGCAATTTTCTTTTCTTTTCAAATTAGTAATGAGAAATATTCTTAGATTAGCTTGTGAATATATCCAAATTAGGTCTAATACTTCAAAATTCTGGCACATAGCTATGAAAAGTAGCTATAGATTAAAATTCATGTCTATTTAGCTACGTATTTGGGAGAATGTGAAGAATGATAGATATTTAGTTTAAATTCTTTTAGCTATAAGAATTTTTATTAATTTAGTGAATAAAGAGACGAACTACTTTTATTATATAGTCTGTAATGTTATATCCATTCACTAAATTTTTTTCAATTAATAAATTGAAGATAATAATAATAATTGGTATCCAATATATAAAATTATGTCATTATCTATGATAAATCCCACCACTGCCATAAGAGAAATCTCCTAGAGTATGGTTCAAGGCAAAGGCTAAAACTTACAAGAGAAACTGTAATTGTCAGAGTAGTTTTGATACTTAAATTAAATAAATGATTTACAAACAATAAATAATTTAAACTATACATACATTTATTTATTTTTTTTTTCTTAAGTATATTTGTAAAAAAATATATATATATTTCGTAAGCCAAAATATATCTTTATATAATGAAAAAGCTCACAGCTACCAAAGAAATTGAATTATTTGGATGAATAAGCCAAAAGGATTATGTTTCAAAAGAGACAAAAGGACACCTTAAAATAGAAGATAAAATAAATAAAATAATGGAACAGGAGAATTGCTGAAAGAAAAAGAACAAAGGATGGCTTCAAAGGTTGATGTGGCAGCAAAAAAGTCAATTATATGGTGACAGGGTTAACACAGCAGGCTTTTAAAGAAGCTAAGCGTTAATAATAAAAAAATGAATAAATAAGTAAATAATTACAAAACTTAACAAACTTTCCTTTTTAAAATAAAAACAAATTATTCTTGAATAATTTAATAATTTATCACATTTAATACAACAAAGAAATTGAAAATTGAATAGGAGAATGACTAATCAATTGAAAAGATAACAATGGTTGTTACTGGTTAGTATCAAATAACAATTTTTCAATATTTTGTTACAACAAATCACTGTTATGTCAAAATTTACAGTATGCTAATTTCGAACTTAAAAGAAACTGTTTTAGACTTTTAGAACTTTCTTCTTCTTTTTTTTTTTCCTAGAGAAACTTTAAAGAAATTTTCCTATATTTTCTGTTTTTCTTTGCCCTGTATAGAAGGAAACCACCTCTCTCTCTCTCTGCCCCTTCTCTGTTTCTCACAGGCAGATATGTTTTCATAGTTTCTCACCAAAATAACTGCAAACACTTATAAATTAAAATCCTCTTTTATATCCTTTCCCTATTTACCCCATGCAAAGTTTAGTAGTTGCTTGTCCTCTTCTTGTTTCTTGATTTCAAGATCCTTCCTTTCTTTCTTCTTTTTCTCTGATTTTAGCAGACAACAAATTCCCTTATGCAGTCTCTCTGCTTCATTTCAGATCAGAAAGAAACATTCTTTCTTCTGATTCTTTAGTTTTCTAAAAATCATCCCACATTCTTGAATCTCCACAAAAGGCTGCGAATCTTTTTTTTTTTTTTCTGTCCTCTTTGATTATTCTATGAAATCTCCAAATTTTCCCTTTCTTTGACTTGGTAGTCTAAGCAGAACATCTTATAGTCCATCCATCATCTTTGAATTCTTTTTTGTTTCCTCTTTCTTTCTTGAACAAATATTAATTCAGTCTTTCTTTTTCTTTTGTTTTCAACATAATTGTAATAATAATAATTTCTTGTTTCTGATAAACCATTAATATGTGTTCAGAAACAAGCCCTCGCATATCATTCTCTAATGATCTTGCTCATGGCGATGGCACAGAAATCGAGCGCGTGCCTCGAAGAGACACATCGCTCCTTGAATCAAATTCCGACTTCGAATTCAACATCTCCAGTCGTCTGCTAGACCATGAATCTTCTTTGGCGGATGAGCTTTTCTCCAATGGCATGTTACTTCCTTTCCAAGATAATAAACAAGAAACTTCTCCAAACGTTTCTCAAAATATTTCACGAAACGTTTCGCGGCATGTTTCTCTCCCTCCTCTTCCTTCTCCTTGTTCCACTGCTACCATTTCTTCAAATTCAAGAAAGAAATTGTGTAGTACTGAAATTAGGGTTTCGAATTCGGAATTGGAAGAAAAGACAGAGCCAAGATCAACATTTTGGGGATTCAAGAGAAGTAGTAGTCTAAACTGCGATCTAAAGAAAAGTTCAATTTTTTCATTGCCACTTTTGTCAAGAAGCAATTCAACTGGATCATCAGTGCCAACTTCAAAGAGATCGTCAATGGCAAAGAAGTTATTACCATCAACATCTTCTGGTTCTTCTACTAATTATTTATACACATTTCCTCATAATAATAATAATAATAACAACAACAATAGTAAGCCTCCATTGAAGAAAAAGTATGGTGGAGGACCTAATTGCAACAATGGTGTTAAAATTAGTCGTATTTTGAATGTTCCTCCTCCTTATATAGCTAAAGGAGCTGCAAATCTGTTTGGTTTGGGATCTCTTTTGAGAAATGGCAAAGAAAAGAGCAGAAAGTGATATGGATATTAATTATTAGTAATTCCATTATGAAATTAATTACCTATTCCATGTCATATTTATATATGTGTATGTATAGATTATCATTGTTAATTAACCTCTCATTTAATTAATTAATTAATTAATTAATTATGTATATAATTTGAAACAAATAGATAGGAATGGAAGGAAGGGGTTTCTTGGAAATAATGTCGATGTAAATCAAAATGTCATAAGCATAGGAGACATAGCAGCAGAGGTAGCCTTCTTTCATGGCTTGTCGCATTCTGTTTATCTTTTCAATTTCTCTTCACTAGAGGTGTCTTCTTTTTCTTTTATCATAAAGACAATTGTCGCATTACTTGTACATTTTGTTTTCATCGTTAAATTCGATATATTGATTCTTCTCAATGTTTCGTAATTAGGTCAAATCATTAAGAATCTCAAGACTGATAATCTAACTCACTAATCGATTAATATTAATAATTTAGTATTGATTGTCCAAAACCCGAAACTAATTAGCATTAGTTAATCCAAACTCAAATGAGCAACCTTTAAATGTTAAGTATGTTTGGCAAAAATTGGCTGTTCAATAAAAATAATTATATTCTGATAGTTCTTAATTATTTTAATAATTTTAAATATTACAAAATTTAATTTTTTTATAAAATACTATTTTAAATTTTAAAATATATTTTAAATATTATATTATTCAACACTATAACAAAAAATAGTATTTAACATTTTAATTAACTGATTACAAAGCTGTTGCAGACAGGGTAATTTTCTCAAGACCAACGACAAAGGCAATGTTTGTCATTTGATGACATTAAGACAAAGGCAATGTTAGAAGAGGCAACCTTGAAAATTCAAATCAAATCCAAAGACCAAAAGCTTTTTGAACTTTTCTAATTTGTTTGTTAGCATTAACTGTAGTCTTCAGTCACCCATCTAATCTAAAAGCCATTCCATTTCTTTTGAAAAGAAGATGCCTTCACAAAAATCCAAAACAATATATAAAAAATCTAAAATCAATAGGTAGCTATGCTTCAAAATTAGGGTCTTAAACTAAACATGAGAGCAGATATATGTAATTGTAGAATGATAGAGATATAGATGGAGATTGTACAAAGTGGGGAAGAGCAATAATGGAAGGCTGCTTCTTGGTGTCAATGTTGGTGCATTCCTCTAAGGCCGCTGGAGAAACATGAAATAGTGAGGACAAGCAAAAACACATTTTTTTTTTTTTTTAAAATCTGAATCAACAGATAAAATCCAATGGTTTGAATTTAATCATACCATCTTTTGGTTATTGTATTTGCTGATCCAATGCAGGCATATTTATTAAATGACTTCTTACGTTATTGTTTTTTCCTTTCTACCAAATTGAGAATGAATAAAACAATGCTCCCTAAAATAGGGGGGAAAAAAAAAAATCTTCAACTCCTTGATTTTCAGAATTTCATACCAACAACTTTTTAGTAGTCCGTGCGTTTTTATTTTTTTAAAAAAAGAAATTCTTCGAGTACAAATTCATATCAGAATTGTAGATTGAAAATTATGCAATTTAGAGCCAATTTAGTTTAACCATTCGTGTTAGCAATTGTTGATAGATGGTATTAAGTTTTAATATAATTATTGTTAAAATATAAAATAATTATTTTTACATATTCTCATGTATTACATATATATATATATAAGAGATTCTTTTCCTGATAGGATAAAACTTTTCCCTGACGTTCAAACAACAGGTATAAAAGGTACTTCTTTCATTCGTGGACAGAATTTTTCGTGTTGTTCCAACGACAGGGAACCTTTTCTCTTTGAAAGGGAGCTTTTCCCTTTGTTTTTTTGAATCCCTTGGAATTTCAAGTTTCAACCAACTATTTGCAGTTGATAACCTGTTAAGAAAAGATACTTTTACCTTGAAATCAAATAGTCTCTGTCAACAACAGGAAGAGAGTAAAAGACCATTCTACAGAGATACTGACTGTTATAATAACAGTCCTAAAGAATCCATCTACAATATTTGGAACTTTTCTTTTCTTCCTTTTTATAAAACCAAATTATGAATTTATGTGCCCATCTGCAACTGAAAACAAGAAATGATACATTTGCAATGTACAGGTAAAAGGCACGGACAGCAGTTATAATAGAGCAGACGTAATCAATACCTTTGTTCAAAAGATATATATATATAAAGGTTTTTACTTTCATGGGAATGTCCAAGTGTAAACTCAAAATCTATCATTAAACAATCAGGTCAGTTGTACTGGCTATTATTCACTCTAATATCAGAAATGAGCAAAATTTCCTAATTCATTCCTACATCTCAATAAGGTGACTCGATGCTTAAATCTGTTTTCAGTTGACTTTTAAAGATAACCGAACATTATCAAAAAGCTTAGACTTATTAGGTATAGTAAAGATGAAATGAGCAACAAATGTAACACAAGACTACCTACCTAATCTTTTGCTTCATTTCTCTGTTATTTGCAGCCTTCCCGTAATATAAGCATCTTTTGAGCCAATACAATCATTAATATCTCAAGAACATCCTTTTTAGTCTCAGTCGTAGATCCAATCCAAATTCCAAGAACTAGGCAACAGAGCAGCATTTTCAAACAGTTAATAAATTTTACTCGTTTAACACATGCTGCATGATGCTCTCTATGCAAAGTCCATATCAGACTAGAACTAAAATGCAAATAATCCAAGAATGTTTCGGGAATGACTTTATTTAGGTTGAGATATTGTTATCAATGGTTCTTAGAAAGCAAAATAGGTTTTTGCATTTCGCAGGATGTTACATAAAGCTAAATGGTAAAGGAGAGAATATAACACCAGCCATTTGAGCGGAAGATCCCACCAGTACTCAGAAAAGAATTTTATATTGTTAGACTAGAACTAGTACAAATATTTTCAACCTGAAAGAGGCACTGATAAAATTGGCAACCAGATATGGAGCTCAATTAGCTTATAACTACTACCTCCGGCATCACACATATCTAGCAAAATTGAGAGTAAACTTCAGCACAAATTCCATCTGCTGCTGATGAAGCATATTCCTGTATTAGCTTCCTCTATTATTGCATCCCAAGTTGGAAACTACTCTTTTATCATTTGTAATAAGTTTTCTAACTCTATTCCCGAAAAAAAAAAAAAAAAAAAAAAATGAAATACCAGGAAGACCTGGATGAGTTGACTAATGTGGAAGTTGCAAAAATAAGTACTCCTTTTCATGCTTTGATAATAAGCCAAGAAACTTATAAATCCAACATAAAACTTCTATCATGGTAACTAAAACAGGTTAATGAGTGACATCATGTTGAATGCAGGAATTGCTAGAGCAAACATAGATCTATCCGTATTCAATCAAGGCAATTGCTGCAATACCATTTTGACATGTAGAATAAGAAGCTTTACCATCAGCTAAAATCTTAGCGTTCAAAGACTTGAAAACCATGACATAGTTCTTTCTAAGTAATTTAGCTTTTAAACAGATGATTATGCCGATAAGAAGGAATGACTGCACCATTTTCTATAATATTCAAAATTCATGTTTGAATTTACAGTGACAAATATTCGTAGTTGATGAACAAGATGAAGCAGTCATCTCAAGTTATAAATTATGGCCTAACTTTTGCCAAAATAGTTCAGAGATTACAATGATAGATTGTCATAAGGTGTGTTTCTTTTGCAAGCATCATGGTAGGGTAATATGCAAGATCAAGAAATGCCATCTTTACATCAACTAGGTGAACTACATGTTCGAATTCTATCTGTACAAAGAATCAAGAAGCAATAGAGTTTTTCATGTCAGAAAGAGTAATGCATACTATACTATCTCAGAACAAAAACAATTGGATAAGGTAACGCTGTTAGAATCACAAAGACCGAAAATTAGCAAAAACAACTGAAATTTTGAACTTTATTCCATAGAATTTGCAATTTACAAAGATGGTGCAAAATTTACCATTAATTGAGGTCAAATGCACCATTGTTAGCAAGCAGAATATAAGGAATTCCCCTGAAAACAATTACACTTTCATTTCTGCCCCTGCAGCAACAATATTCAATTCTATATGTAAGAATCCAAATAACCCATATAATCAATGAGAAAATAAAAGAACATAAATGTGAAATTAGAGATTATCACCTCTCATGACTCAGGTACTTCAGGAACCTTATATGAATCTGGCGTAACTTCTGCTAGCCACAATCCTGGGAAAATTGACTGCAAACAACCAAAGAACAAAATATAAACACCAAACATTCTTAATACAAATTATAAAACATATAAATAGAAATAGCAATCGAGATTTAGTTACTACGATAAGGAGAAAAAGGAAACAACTTTAAATATTACATGCAATTTTAATTCAACCTATATATCTCCAAAAACTGAATTAAATAAACCACTCCTCAAACAGCAAAACTTTAAATAATCAAAATGCAAAACTTCCTCTACTTTCCCACATTTTCCCGGCAAACATTAAAAAAAAATTATTAAAGATGGAAACGAGAAAAGAAAAGAGAACGAAAACAAGAAGTCCTTACGTCCAAGTACTTCTGCACAATTCGAGGCCTCTTCTTAGGCCTCCTAGGAGGCCTAATCCTTGCAATCTCCATGAAATCCTGCTCAATCTCTGTCTTTGATAAAGGAACAGAAAACTTGATTCTCTCTTTAACAGGCTCAACACTCTGCCTCTTAACCAAAGAAGTATCAATTCTATTTGGCGAATCAATTTCCAAAATTCTCTTCGGAGACTCCAAATTCCTCTTGTCTTCTATTCGCAGTGGCGCCTTACACGCAGCCCTTCTGGTTCTCAAATTCCAAGGCCGAGCAGCAGCAGCAGCATCATTAATATTAGGAGGTGGTCTCTCTTCTTCAAGAAGAGGAGAAACCTTCAATCTTTTAGCAGCAGCACCTCCATCGAGTCTAAGGTCAGATGAAATGAGATTTTGCTGAATTAAATTAGGGTTTTGATTGTTCGAAGAGTCAAAATTGGTGGGTTCGGATTGAAATCCAAATCCATTAGGAATCGAAGAAGAAGAAGATCGATGATCATCACTGACTTTGACACACCTAAGGACTCTTTGTTGTCCCCATTTCAAGAAAGGCAAAGAGAAGTTGTGTAGTGGCTTTGATCTCTCTTGTTGCTGTGGTTGTTGTTGAGGCGGAGGAGGTGGCATCGCCATTGTTGTCTGTGTATAGAGTCCTCTATTTCTGTAGCTTCTCTATTTGATAATCATGTAAAGTTCTGATTTTTATGGTTCGGTTTGTTTCATTCGAGGTTAGATTTTGAGAATGTACGGAATATATTGCTCAGATTGAGAAACAGAGAAAGGAATTTTTGCTATGGGTTGTAATGTGATAATCATAATCGCCGGGAAATTTATATTTTATATTTATATATTTCCTTTATGAATATGAACTAAGAGAGAGAAAGAGAGAGAAAGCGGTTTTAACGTTCGGGTAGAAAGACTTTAGGTAAGTTGCTGTTTCCACGTAAATTATTGCTATTTCCAGATTCATGGAGATCAGAGAATTTTTCAATGTTTTTAGTGTTTTTTTTATTCTTTTGCTACTAATAAAATTAGGGATTTTTCCTTTTTCTATTATTTATATAATAATTTACTTTTCAATTAAAAAAAGTAGTGACTCCATGGTTATCAGGCTAATATATTATTTCGCCCTTAATTATAGATTTTATTGCAATTTCATTTTAATTTAATTTTTATATTAATTTAATTTTTTACTGTAATTTCACACTGATTTCACCCTGAATTTTGACATTACAGCGCAATAATACTCTAAATTAATTTTTAACGTATGAATTTTTTTTTTAAATAAAAAATAAAACATAATTATTTCTTATATTCTATTTTGCTAAAAAATATTGCAATTTCTAATAGTTCAGGAGTCAAATAAATTGAAAGTATTTTTGTTTTAAATTTTATGATTATTTTAAAATTTATATTAAATCAAACTATAATAATAATTATATTTCTAATTTTTAAAAAAAAAGAGTTAATATGTTAAATAATTAACTTTTAAATATTATTTTTTATCAATAAAAGAAAGAATTTAAAAATAATAATAGAAATTACTTTTACTATTAACCTAAACTCCTACCTTCACACCAATATATTAAGTTAATCTAAGCTTAAAGTTAAGAATAAATTTATTTTTTATTTACAATTTAAATCTTAATTATAATTTAGAATGCTATTGTAATAAAATATTAATATTCAAAGTGAAATTGATATAAAAATTAAATTGAAGTAAAATTACAACAAAAAGTTAAGTAAAGAGTGAAATTGTCATAAAAATCAAATTAGAGTAAAATCGTAACAAAACTTAAAATTAAGGGTGAACAATATATTAAATCTGGTTAATATTTAAAATTAAAATATTTTTAATACATCAAAATTAAATGATTTATATAATGGAGTATACATAAATTAAATGAATTTATGTATTTAAATCCATGAATCAGAAAATTTATTCTAAAGGTATAACTTTACGAGCCTATATTGGAAATTCATTAATTTTTAATAATTCGTACTATCAAGTGCTACGGATAAATTGTCCAAAAATATTCTTAAATGGGTCTTTTTAAGGGGATTTTATCAAATAGTTTAATATTATTTAGATGGTTCACTTTTGTCTTTTCTTAAACGAAATGGGTAAAATTCCTAGACAATATGAAAATTAATTACTAATCACAAGAGCATTTAGCTTTAGCTATATCACTTTTTAGAAAATGTTAAAAAGCTAAACGTTGAGTAGGATAACTTTTTATTAAAATTAATTTAAATACTATGTTAACGAATAAATTAAATAATAACGTTTAGCATTTTGACAAAATTATTTAAAAAATTATTATTAAACACAACTGCAATGTCATATGAGAATCCGAACTACAAAAAGGCGCGTGGTTTTCTACCCAATGGTTAATTTGTAGGCATTTAGTAAATGTTTTTAATCAACAGCTTACAGTTAATAATTTTACATGTTACATTTTAAAAATTTTTCATATGATTAGTAGCTGAGTTTAAAAAATATCTACTAATACAATTTACAAATTTAATAACTTTTATAATCATTTTATTTATAGTTATATAATAATAATAATTTTTTATTAAATATCATTTAAAAATTAATTAATATTTTTTATTCATAAAATATATTTGAATAAAAAATATTTCATATATAATATATCTTTACAAACTAAGAAATATATACATTGTACATCGTAACGGATAAAGAAATAATTATATTATCAAGAAAAATAATTACATTATTAAGAAAATAACGGTTTGCTCGAAATAAGCTGGTTTGAAACGGGAAGAATTCAAGTCGGACTGTTACTGTCAATGAATGGCATGTTTCTCAGCAGCCTGCCTCTGCTGCAGTTCGTACATCAAACTGCTGCGGACATTCCTTAGCTTCTTGGACAGCTCCAACAAATCCAAGGGTTAAACGCAACATTGATGCTGCGTTTGATGTGACAATAGGTAGAGCCGGGCTGGGTCGGGTCGATAGAGGCATGGATGGAGGTTTTTTGGGTGGTAAGATGGTTCTGGTTCCTCCACTATTGATGCCTTGACTGCAGAAACTTTAAGAATCAGCACCTTTCACCCTGTTTTTTATAGAGGCTGACTGCTTATCTCTGGTTCTGGTTACTTGCTTATGTTATTCTTTGTTTTATTCTATTATTTTTATTTGTCTTTGAGGAATACTTGCTTATGTTATTAAATATGTATAATTACTTCGTTTTTATGAAAAATTTAAATTCTTAATAATTTGAAATTTTGAATTGGCTTATGAAATATAACTTTATTCATATCAAACATAAATAATATATTCCAAATAATTACCACAAAATTCTATACTATTTACTCGTACCAAATAAAGGAGTAGCACCAACAGTACTTAAAAAAATTAAAATGATAAATCATTGGATGAAAGGATCATATAGGAAAAAATAAATAAAATTTTACTTTCATAAGCTGCTGAAATTAAGAAAGAATTGCAGCATCTGGTAGGTACACGCCAATATAACTTCAGCAACACGAGGACTTGAAATTTTGAATCTTATCACCTGTTCATATATCATGTATGATCTACGATTTAAACTAGCAATTAGATCAAATTAGAAAAATATTGACAGTAACAATAGTTCATAAGCCTGGTCCTCTTCGACATGAAAAGACGTACTTTACACAGAATATTTTCTATTCTATACATAATGAAGAAAATCAGAACCAAAAGATCTCTTGATTTTGCTCATCTACGCTAACTGAGGAACTCGAGCAAGAGAAAATCATCCTAAAGAGTTTCCACAAGGGCGATGAATTTTTAGTGCAAGAAAAAAAAAAAAGACAAGAAATCACCTCTCCTTCAAGTGGGAAAATTGATCCGATAGACAGTATATACACACTAATACCTATAAATCATCAAAATGTGAGTCTCATTAAGGGGGAGCAGAGTTGGGTTTCACTGTCTCACTCTTGATCACCCGAGTGTTGTACGAACCACAAACTCCACACTTGTGATATAACCAGTGGAAAAGAGCAGTGCCCTTTTGATCACAATCATTACATAATATATCCTGCATTATTTAGATGAATATTAGACTTGTTTAATACCTAAGTGTAATCATCAGGATTAAAAGTTTGCACTATTGATAATACCATTCAATAATTACACTGGCTTCAACATTACTTGTACATACCGGACCACATGATCTGAATGTAAGGTGAGTGCATCTTAGTAGGACTCTAAACAAGTCATGCCAACAAGTTGAGCTCAAGATTTTTTATTGAGCTCTTTTAACAAACAAGCCGAGTTTGAGCTTAGCTCCAGCTTACAGAGTTTAAGTAAACCAATATCAAAACTATGCAGTTCTGACATGGGGTTCAATTTCGCTTTTGCCTCTTGCCTTCTCACTCCGTCATTCCAAAGGGCAAATGTGAAAATGGCAATCAACAAAATTGGTTTTCAAAATCTATAATTAGACCAATCTAAAAAGGGGATGCATGGAAATGCATGTGGGAAAGACTTCAGAACAAATATCCATCCATCCCCTCTTTATATTTTTTTATAGCAGACAAGAACATTGCTGGAAACTCAATCATAACTTCTAAACAAAATGTTAGGCTTGCTTAAGAAATAAACAAAAGATGAAACATAAATGAGTTTGGCTAAATTGGCCTACCATATTGCAGGATCACCAGCTAAACGTCATATTTACACCCACCATTGGGCATAATGATAAATTGAGAGCTTACCAAGCAATGAATGGAAAGTTCAAATAAACAAAACCTACAAAACTCACTATCCTTCATTTTCTTTGCTTATTTTATTTTTCCATAATTTGCTTCTTTTGTGGGTCAGTTAAAATTTGTAATTCATTAACCTTGGTATTGAGTGCATCTCAGTGACAAATATCCAGTCGAACTAATCTCTCTCTTCATGTGATTATTTCAGCAGAAATAAGCGCACAGTATTTTCACTTTCACTCGAGAACTAATTACAAGAGACAATAGTATTACCTGACAACGATCCCTATAGTCCTCTGGAAGCTCCTCAGCAGCCAGCAATGCATCAAGCATGCCAAAGTAAACCTGAGTTGGTTAACAAATAACAATAAGGACAAAATAATACCTCGTACCTCACGAATATGCAGCCAAGTAAACTGACAAAAATAAGACAGCAGACAATTCAATCAAGGGCTGCTAGTATCTTTACTAACTTACTATTTTAAATTCAACAAAACCAAATAGGAAAACATCATATTCAATTTTAATCTGGCTATGTCACTGTTATAGGTATCCGTGGGAAACTAGCAAATAAAAAAAATAGTAATAGAAGGTTTTCTTACCGCCATATCTCCTAATGATTTACTGCATATTGGGCAGGTGTAGTGACTGCAAGTGTATGCCTATTGAAGAAAACATGGTGTGAGAAATTTCAACCAGTCTGATGCATCTAAGGGAAGATAAGAAATAAAGTAAAAGAGACAGACTGGAAGTGGAGGTTTAAGAGACAGAAACCTGAAAGCAAGCTGAATGCATGTAATGGCCACAAGGCAAAGCTCTGACAGTTGCACTTGATGTGAACAAAAAATCACAGCAGATGGGACAGTTTGTCTCTAAACCTTTTTCCAGACACTTGTGATTCACCAACTTAATCCCCAAGCAACAGTTGCATGTCATGCAATGGAAGTAATCAATCCCAAGACCCTTCCCAACACGACATAAATTGCAAAAAGGGCAATGATATACCGTCCTGAAATGGCCATGCACAAATTGCGTTAAGAAAAATGTCTCTATGCATTCATAATAAGAGCAAAATCAAGTTATACAGGGTGTAAAACCAGTTGTTAGTCAAAATTGAACTGTACCTTTCATCATCAAAAAACTTGCATATATTGCAATAATATTTTGCCATCAGAAGTCCATTACATGCAGGTGTCGTGCAGATCGGGCCGACTGCCTGAATCTTCAGACAGCGCATGCACATCATTTCTGAGGTTGCTTTTCTACAGTGGATCAGCAAAACATCATGCATTCAGAAGCTTCAGTCAAAATATAAAATTTAATCAATAATTTCAAACTTTACCTATCCATCGAGTGATCGCTTACTTTGTCGTGGCAAAATCTACAAGTAAACAATTTGCCACAACAAGCAGCACGAAGTTTACAGTTCCGCTTGTAGTGCTCACACCCAAATATCTGCTTTTCCTGATCTCGAAATGATGGTGAACATCCCATTATGTCATCACCATTACAGGTTTCACCTGACATTGCTTGAGGTAACTTCTGCTGAGCAGCTATCCAGCGACTAAAACAAACCAATTACTTAAAGATTAATTTAGGACAACCAACAACAACAACAAAATATAGCAACAGCTAACATCAATGCATTTCACTAATTTTTTGAAGGGAATAGAGGTAGGAAGGGAAAAAGCATATTACAGTTATCAGAACTAACCTAGTCAAAAGATTTTGAACAAGATATGATTTTCTCCTTGGATCAAGAGTTGCATCCTTGTAAACCTTTCTAATCTCAGATTCAAGCTCATTTTGATTCATGCGGAAGATATCCTTCCACCCAGGCTTAAACATCTGATCACTTTGCTCCAAGCTCTCTTGAAGCTCTTTGTCTGCAACAAGCAAGGCTGAACTGAGTAGAAAATTTGCATTTCTAGGTACATGACCTTTATAAAACTATCCAATGCTGCATGAAACTGTACAAGGATGCTAGCAGCACAAAAACTAGAGACATGGAACAAACCTTCTCTAGGAATGCTAGCTTCTGATGTTGCAGCCTGCAAAGATAATTCTGCATGTCCTTTCCAGCATTCATTAAGCCACTCGCTGAACATTGTGTTTTTGGTTGCCTGCTTCCATGTGTCCATCATTTTGTTCTGCTCATCCTGAGAAAGAGCAGAAGTTACCCAAGGTAACATCGATTGCAGAACTTCAGCACCAGTAGTGCCAATAATGCGGCCAACTATTTTGTCTTGCTCCTGAACCGAAAAGTGCTCGCCAAACAATGGCCATAACTCAACTTCTTCTCTCAAAATATGGTGATCAAGAGTAACTCTTATAGATTTGCACTTCCCTTGCAGCTTAGTGGCTAGCTCACCATACTTTGCCACACAATCATCAATACTGTCATGGGCAACAGAAAGTTCCACATTGCTTCTCACTGAATCCTCCATCATGCGGGCTTTTTGCAAGATTTCATGAAGGCTGGAAAGCTCAGAAAGAACAAATGAAATATCTTCAAATAATTTTTCCTCCTGCTTATGGTCCAGTGTGTATGAATGACTCACATTATGCAGTGCCTCTTTGGATTCCAGAGCTGGAAAAACAATATCATCCTCGGCATTACTATGAGCCCTGTATAAGCCCCATAATAAACGGAATCTTCCAACAAACTGCTGAAAAATTGTCTCATCACAATCACTGAGCTTTCCAGATTCCACATCTAGATACTCCAAATCTTTGCTTATGGCTTTATGAAACTTAAATATTGTATCAATTGGTCGTTCTGCACGGCCAACATCAAAGGAGCTACTATCTGTTTCCCAAGCAAAAAGACTGGAGTTAAGAGCTGGAGCAGAGGAGCCGAAAGACAAGGACCGCAAAGATTTGGCAGTCGAAAGAGAATTCAAACCAAGATTGTTGCTGTTCACTCCTAAACCGGGGACACAACAAGTTCGATCGGCACAAGATGATGTATGGGAACTTAGAGTCCTTGAGAGGTCTGAGGCATTGCTATTTTGGCATGATAATGGAATGTTTCTTTTGACGGGCCTTTTGTCGTCATCTTCACAAACTGATACAGAGCAATCCTTAGAACAAAATGCAGAAGAACATGCACAGCATGATCTAACAATATCTTCTTCAATATCATTGAATTTTTTAGCAGAACAACAACCGATTGCACTCAACAGACATGCACCCTGGCTGCGACCCTTGCAAGCCCAGCCAGTAAAAAGTGTAATCAAAGCAGTATCCGTCAATGGAGCTGAATCAAAATAATAAAAAATGTGAGCAGATACATATAACCATATGACTGCATTAAATAGAATTAATATACATATGAGTTCATTAGATAGAATTAATCTCATAAGAAGTAGCTATACAGTACAAAACCTGCTGACTGCATGTTTACGAGAAAATTTTTTGCTTCATCTTCAGTTAGAAACCCCACCAACCATGGCAAGACACGCTCAATCAATTTCAGGGGCATCACACATAAGCTTTGGTATAAAAGTTCGCGCTGCCTCCTGAAGCTAAAGTGCTTTCGAGCTAGTGGAAGAACCTAAACATGCAAGGAATCTAGTCATGTCACATATATTAAACTCCTTTGAGAAGAATGTATAGTTTCTATAACCAACTTTACATTTGAAATTAGAGCGGACAAGCAAAGTTTTACTTGTTCACTATTAAATTAAACTAGGCATAATTTCACATTCCTCGGACTACCAAACATCCGCAGCAGGATTTATAACATCACTAAGGAATGCTGACCTGTATTTCCTCATTGTAGAAGTGTCTTTGTATGGTATCTATTATTTGATCAGCCTGGGAGCATAATTTTGCATAAAACTCAGCTGCTGAATTAGAATTTGCACCTGCCCTTTGAATACTTTCAATCAAACGCCTAATCTCATCAAATTGACTTTCTTCTTCTGCATGCTCTTGAAAGAAAGAGAATTCTCCATCTACTGCAGGAAATATGACTTTGTCCTCAGCAATACTGTAGACAAGAAAACACAAATCTTTCAGATTGGATATCTTACAGACTGCTCCATGCATTGTATAATTAGCAATGCTGGATGGCAACATAAACTTTTGTCCCAAAAATAGCCCATGGAAAAGAACAGTCAATTATTTCCTTCCACCTTTGATCAGTTTATCTATTGAGGTACCAAATCCTTGAATCTTCTCCACAATACTCAACACCGTCATTGAAGAAACAAACATGAGAAACACACAAATAAAGGTGGAAAAAATTATGGGCATCAATATAATATAAATGTCTACATCATGTAACAACAGCATGTGCCACTTCAACAATGTTAAGAGAAGAAATGAGCTTCCTTCTGCATATTGATGATAAGACAATTTTTTGGGCAATATATACCTTCTTTTCCACATTTATAATGAAGCATCTCACAAATATGAAAAATACCATGAAAGACTACTTTATAAAACAAGAAAAGGCTAAACCAAGTAGTTCTGTGAAAAATGAAGAGTAAATATCCATTTGCAAAGTCTAACAACAGAAAGGACACACCTGTGGAAGATGCAAACTTCAGCAATGAATTGCAACCGATCATCAAAGGCTGATAAATTCATAAAATCTCCAGAGAGTTGAATCTTTCTGGCTTCTTCAGCGATTTCATTTAATTCTTGTTTAATAGCATTATGCCAAAGCATTATTTCGTTTATCGGGTGTGTTCCCATAGTATCTGAAGCATCATTACTTGATTCCAGATATTTCCTTTTCCCAATTTTATGTTCGTCACATGTACCCATCACATCATCCAATTCAGAATTCATTGCACTAGTAGTACAATTTACACAATATTGATCCTGATGATTATCTGTACAGCTTCCAACTTCCTTCGCACCATTTGTCCCTCTTATCCAGGTAAAAACAACCTTCCGAGAAAAACGCTTTTGATCAGCTATGAATATTTAGCAAAATAATCCAATAAGAAATAAATGCTAAATGAAAAATAAGTCCTTTACCTGCTGAAGAAGCTTCTCTCCTGGGATTATCTTGCTTAAGCACTTCTGCATATCCAGGGATTCAATGGGTGAAATAGAAGATGCTAACCATGGCATGAGTTCTGCCATAATGTTCACAGGAATGCTGCAAACAAACTGCCAGATTAGAGATGCCTGCTCTTCGAGAGAAAACTTCTCAATAAGCAAAGGAAAGACCTGACAATGAAGACAAACCTATTACAATCTTCTTTTTTTTTTTACCAGAAAAAACAAAATCAACACTCTAAATATTACCAGTATTTTGGATTCAATACTTTTGCATTTGCCATGATTCATGAATAATTGTGGTGAAAATGCATAAATAGACCCATCTGATCAATAAGATGATGCTTTACTATTACTAGATGGCATTTTTTTCCAATTGATAAATTATAGTTCAAGGAGAAAATGTATTAAGTTACATCAATCCGTGGCACCACTCATTTCAAATAATCAAGGAACAGAGAGGACTTAGATTCCAATTTTGCCAAATACAAAGTCACCACAAGCATCACACAGATTGTCATGGTGACAACAATTTGAGCACAATACAAAGGATGACACACCAGGAGTTCCTGATAAACAGGAAATGCGTGCAATGAGAATTGTTTGATATAAGTATTAGATGTATTTTCCTATCCATAAATCCAATATGGTCTGCTCTTTTTTGTCCCCTTGCACTCATAGCCTTAGATTTCATTCCAGAATACCATAGTTGCAGTGCCAGTGTTACAGAAGTGGATTGCCACTATGCTGTGTCTGGGTACAACTACAGCTAGTTGGCATTGTTTTATGTTTTAAAAGTTTATTGAAGTGAATCTAGAGCACAAAAACTCCGTGAATTCAGGTCAAATGATATAGTGCTTGCTAAAGTTTCTATTCAAATTTTGACAATCTCTATTCAAAGTAAAAGCTTACTTCAGTGGGTATTAAAGCAAAAGTCATATCCTACTCTTTATCATTTTGCCTCCCAACAGATTATGCAAGCAAGGCCTGCCTAACGGAAAAAGTAAGCTAAATATTTCAGAACAAGAACAAAAATAAAACAGTTAAAATCCACTGGACATTGTACAATCATTTGTTTTAACTTAATCCATAGAACAAACATGAAAAGCTGTTGTTCCAAGCTGTTATTGTTATGAAGGAAGAGATCTCCAGTTCCTTTATTCAGGTATGTTGTATCCCTGACAAAATTGTTCTCTCAATTTAAAAGAAAATATCCCACACTGAGTGAAGGTCAACTGTCTCTTCTATACAACATTGTATTATGGTTTAATGAATCAACTAAAAACAGAAGTTTGAAAAGGCTATCACCAATGGATATATGGATTACACTTTTGACACAGTCAACCATATTTGGTGCAGTAGGAAGGGAACTACTTTAGCCTCATAAAATCTTTTTGATTCAAAAGCATCTGACAGGATGAATAGTCTTGTGGACAGAATTTTAACATTTAATTCTTATGAAAAGAAAACAACTTTAAAATTTCATTCGCATTGAATCATCATCAAGCAACAACACTGACCAACCTTTCCTTACTTTCACAAGGATCACAGAAAATCTTGTTCAACTTTGAACTAACATATAAGTACATAATGCATAAAGCATCCCAATGAATGAGAATAGCAGGGAGAGGATAGAGGGCAAGAGAGAGGGACTTGAAAAAAAATAGAAAAATGTGGAAAATTAAACAAGAAAAGGACCAAACAATTACATTTAACAACATGATCAAGACTCAGACTCTGACATGCTACTGTATTTGTGTTAGTAATTTTCTTTTTAAAAAAAAAAAATCTTATGCAAGTGGCATCAATCCATGTACTATCATATAACAGTTTCCTATAGGAGATATTGCACATTCATGTGGAAGATGAAAATAGTATGAGGAGTTCCTTGAACGTAATAAACAAACTAAAGAATACTAATCAACTCTTACCTGTTCCTCTTCCTTTGCCATGTGCTGACTGAGTGACGTCTGAAGGGCACCTGTGCAAGATGCTAATGCCCTTGGGAAACTTTCATCATCTTGCATATAAGAATTTAGCAGCTCAAATAATTGATCGAACAGACTGCTTTCACCTTTGTGTTCAAGTGAGTATGTCTGTGCCACATTCTTCACACGTACATCAAGAGCTGGAAAAATAACCTGCATTTCCAAAATAATGTACCATCACATTTAGCAGGATACCGGATGAAAACAACAGTTTCAGTTACTTACTGAGGGTCAAGATGGAAATGACATAGATCCATTAGATGCAAAAAGGTAAGGTTTTGTGCATTGGATTTTAAATGTTATTGCAATGTTTAAATCCCAAAAATTAAATTTCATATTTTATATTTTACAAACAACATAACTCATATTTTTCCTCTTAAAAATGCATGATACAAATGCTTGACAAAATAACCATTTTGCATAAGCATATTATCACTAAACAAAATTTTAAGATGTATTGCATTTTCTAATAATTAGTTGAACGTGAAAGAATGAGATTGGAAACATTTTGATTAACTGCTAGAACTAGTTTTCCTAACAGGTTATTCATTATCTATAAAAAACACAAAAGCAAGCAAAGTAGAAAACTTCAAACAGAGAATTACCAAAAGTGAATCGCCTCAACAAGAAAATGATTAGCATCCCCACCAGAAACAAACTAGATTCAGTATTTCCCAAGCTGAACAAAATATTACGAGCACTTACTATCTGATTCAAACATTTCAAAGTTTTTAGATTTAATATATTACACACATTTTTGAAATAAAAATACTTTTGGACTCGTAGCAAAAGTACCAAAGGGTGTTGGTCCCAAAAACAACTACTTAAGCCTAATAAAAACGTCTCAAAAAAAAAAAAATACACAACAGTTTGTTTTCAAAAGAAAATTATCATCCCTTCCTCTTGACAATTCACATAGCAATCGGCCACATGTGTAGAATTAAAAGCGAAGACTGAAATAATTAATAATTTCTCTAAAATTCTAGCAACTGTTCTACTAATTCGACTCCAAACCTAAAATTCTTAAAAAATTATGTGTTAACATCTCAATACATCATCAAACATGCCACTGAATAGCTAAAACGAGCCAAAAAGGACAGAGAAAAAGCAGAATTTTAAATAGGTACCTCGTCTTCGGCATTGCAATGGTGCTTATAAATCAATCTGAGAAACCGATATCGTTCGAAGAGAGACTTAACATCAACAGTCTGTCCAGTAGCAAAAGCCATGGCTAATTGGTGAAGCGAATCAAGCTCATTACGTATAGCCTTGTGGAAGTAAAGGAATATTAGAATCGGCGATTTCTGCTCGTTACTCTCTAAACAACCTTTCGCCTCAACGTTCTTGACAGCGCTTGACAATATCATACCTTCCCCTCTCTGCAATTCCGGTAAAGGAGTGGCCATTTATCTTTCTCCGTCTTGCTTTTTCTTTTTGACCTAAAATTGTATCGTGAAAAGTCTCCTTCCCGGAAACCGAAATTTAATTTGGACTTCAATTTCGAAAAGATATATTTCAGTTTTGTTCAACGAACAGGGAGGTTGGTTTGTGTTTTTTAAGTTTTTGGTTGTGAACTGACTATTACGGATTTGATAAGGAAGAAAGGGATTTATATAGTTGGATTAAATGACACGTGGCAAGCTGACAAGGCAAATGGTGATAAAAGCTGCCCGGCACGTGAGGAAGAGAGGTCTTGAAGATTCAAGCATTCTCGTGGCCATGCAACCACACACGCTACTATACTTAAACAGTTGCCTATGCTCGGTTCCGTTTGCTGAAATGTACTAAATTGTATATAATATGACATAATATAACCGAATATTATTTCATTGTAAATTAGAAAAAGAAAGAAAAATTCAAAATTTTCTAAACATAAAAAAAATGCTAAATAAATAGAGAGGTAAATTTTAAACTTTCCTGTAGTTTTAGTTTAATTATAAAGCAAAATAGTAAAAAATGATAAATAAAACAATTAAATAATTAAATACAATAAAGGAATATTGCCTTTTTAACCTTTTTTTTCGGATTTTAGAGTAATCATACATCGATCTTATAAAGTAAATAAAATAAATAAAAAGGAAAAGGAGAAAAAGAGAGTTTTTTTTATGATTTGGTTTGCGACTCGAATTTTATAATTGTATTATCCATTCAAATGAAAATTAAAACCAAACAATTATGAAGTTAATGAAATTCAAAATAATATAAATATAAATTAGTTATCAACTGATACGAAAAAATTTCAAAACGTAATGAAAACAATAACTGATGAAAATAATTACTGAGAAAACTTCTATCAACTATCAGTTGCTTATTAAAAAATTCATCAAAAAACTAAAACGTAATTATTGAGCGTAAACATTTGAACCAAAATACCTCTAAGTTTCAAAGAGAAATCTAAACTAAAGGTGCTTAGAGGTTTGGATCACCAAAGGGACTCCAAACCTCAAAGTGGCCTTTTGATAATGATTTAAAAATGACAGAAGAAGAACCGTTAAATGAAAGGCCTCGAAATAAATTTCCCGATTTAAGTTTAATTAGAATAATTATGTTCATAAAGAGTTATTAACTCCTTAATTTTCGTATATGATTTAATTGATTTCTTAATTATCAGGAAAAAATCCTTAAATAATAAATAAAAGTAGATTGATGGAGTATAAAATAGAAAAATAATCAGTTTTATCTAGAATTAAAGTTTTTGCAATGATAATTAAAAAATTTAAAATTTTAATTTATCACAAAATATTTTTTTTCTAATTAACTTTGAAAAAAAGAACTGATTTATTATTTAGAATATTGATATTATCTATAAACTTAATCTTAAAATAATTAGAAAAAAATCTAAATATAATAAATATCATTCATTGAAATATATGAAATAGTTTGATCGACATCGATGCTATGTTCTTCTGTCTCTTATTTTTTTCGAGTGAAGACAATTGCATATGTAGTATTTTGGTTAAGGTATAAGAATATTTTGTTACTGTATGTAACGCAGGAAGTTGAAATTTTATGAAATAAAAATGGCGTTGAAAGTGAAATAATTAGGAGATGCGCGTGCGTGGAGCGTGGAGCGTGCAGCGGATTGGCTGCCACTCGACAAGCTCGCGCCTTGACAAGCGCATTTTCTTCGATGTGGCCTAGGTATTATTACGATTATGTACTATAACAACACATAGAAAATGAATTCATACTCTACCGAACCCAAATGCATTTGTATTAAGAATCAAGAAATGATATTTCAGCTGTCAATAACAAATATATTTATATATTTCTGACTATAAGAATTTTAATCTATTCAGTGTTACATTGGATATTTCATTTTATAATGAAAAAAGAAAAAGGAAATCCTTAACCATTACGACTTTATTAGGGCTGTCTGTCATCATCTTCTAGGTTAAAGAGATTTGTCCTAAATTTGACCTTCAAATTAATTATTATTGTCATGTTGCCAGGTTGGTATTATCATTCCTTCTTTCATACTTCAAATCAATGGCTTCTTTTTGTTTTTTTATCTAATTAGCCTTAAACTTTTTCTTTATATCAGATTTCACTATATATATATATATATATGTTTGATAGGCTCAATTAGATGAGCTTTGCCTCTGGCATAGATAACATAATTGTAGTGTGATGGAAAAACTAAAAGCACCTGTGAAAGAGGCAAAGTCCAATAATATAAAAGTTTTTAGCACATTTTGTTTTCTTTAATAAAACAAATAGTCCATGGAATTGCATTTCTTTCAAAGTTACAATGATGTTAAAGAATTATTTATTTATTTTTGTCTTTTAATATGAATATATCTTAATTTAACATTAATCCAATTTAAAATCGCAACATATGGTCTCTGAGTTTAATTGAGTTGGTCTTAATTTTTTTAATCACCAGAAAATTTAATGGAGTAGCAAAGCAAAGATAGCAACATTGCATATTGAAAAAGTTGCCATTGACACATCAATGGACAATGCAGTCCAAGTCAGGTGTCCCATTCTTAGCCTCCCTAAGTCACTACATAGCCATACATATATATATAATATGTGAATGATTTAAAATCCACTTGTCAAAATTTTTTTTTAGGTGTATATTAAGATATAATTTAATGGTTAGCGTATGTATGATTTGAAAATAAATTTAGGTTCGAATCATCTTTTATCATATTAAAAAGAATTACATTTTTTACCAGAAAAAAATTACTTAGGGGATATAATATTTCTTTAAATGCTTTTAAATGTCATTTTCTAATAATGAATTAGTTTATTGAAAAGCAATATTATCCTCACAATTTTCAACCTATTCATTCTTTTTTTTCTCTTGTTGTCTTGTCCATGTCTCGTTAAAGAAAAAGAAAAAGAAAAAGAAAAGGAGTAGTTGGGATAAAATTGGTCCGTTAATCCGTTTTGCTACATGCAACAAGGAATCCTGGTTAAATATGTAATTTGCAAATTTAAAGGAGAAACAACACATGCTATATGTCTAACCTTCCGTTTGTAATAATAAATTCAAAATGTTGAATTTTTTTATGTTTGAAATAAATTTAAAATTTAAAATTTATTTGTTTTTATTTCTTAAAAAAATTTTGGCATAATAATTTTGAAAGGCTAAGAAGATTTTTGTCATAAAATTTTGGATTTTTTAATGTATATAATTCATTTGGAAATTTTATATTTTTCAGTAGAATTCCGTATATTCAATTCCATATGATTGAATTCATAGAATTGATTTTTTTTTTTTTTTTTTCATACCAATCAGAAAATTTTGGTATGAAGGTAGAATGTTGAGCTACTTGGATTCCATTAATGGAGATTTCAAGATTAAATCTTAGTAGGGGTACAATAGGATTAGGATTCTGTGAAGTGAAGATAAGCGTTACTTGTCTATGCCTGTTGGTGGAGTTTGTTGTTGACAACCACAGAGTATGAAATGGCCTTTTTCTTTCTTTCTTTCTTTCTTTTTTTTTTTCTTTTGGGTAAAAAAGAAAATTCTTTCTCTTAAAGATCAGGACATGATAAAGCATGATGACAACATAATCGTATCATAATTAATCCTAGAAATGAAGCTGTATAAAAGGATTTAAACACAAGTCAATCAAATAAAGAAAGGCAACCAATCAAATGCATGTAACATTTCATAAAATGGCCACCTTTCTTGAAAATAGTTTCCTCAATTGATGGCCAGTCATCCCTGCTCTTGGAAAAAGGCAAAAAGTAATATTTCCTGATCTTATTCCGATTCTATTCAAAAGCCTTACTAGAAATATTCTTATTGACCTAAGCATTGAAAAAATTATACACCTCTCCAAGGAAATGCAACATTTGAATTCCCTTACCCCCCCTCTATCCAGCATGAATCAAAAGTAGAATAGAACATGAACAACTAATTAATACAAACAGAAAATTTTCTTCAATTAAATGACTGATAACAAATTTTTCTCCTGTCACACAATGCTAATCATGCAATCGAGTTTTCTATGACGATCCTTGACCAGAGGAAGTTAGCAATTCTTTGACATGTCTCTCAGCTTGCTGTCTAATAAATTTATAAGGGCATCGTTCAATCACTTCAGCTCCGAAGGAAAATATAAGAGCCTTTCTAGCCGTCTCTAAATCAATACCACGTGCCTGAAAGTAGAAGAGCTGGCTTTCCTCTAGATCGCTTATTGCAGCTCCGTGGGAGCATTTTACATCATCTGCTATTATTTGCAAATTCGGTTTGACATTTACAGTTGCTCGTGGTTCCAGGAGGAGGCTCCTCGTTAATTGCCCAGCATCAGTTTGTTGTGCATATCTGCAAAATGGATGTAAGATACAACAGATATTTGATTGACCATTAACATCTTTTGAACTGTGTTCTAGATATCAGCAACCAAAAGTCATCAGAACAAATATAGGATGGACCAGAGTCACTTAATCGGTTCTCCTACTCCAATTCCTTGTCATCACAGCCTATTATATGCACTATCATGGACCGGTTTCAGTGAGTATCTCTCCTCTTTCTTTCTTCAGATGTATATAAGATGAATTTTCCAAAGGAACAGCATTAGTTGTATACAACAATACTATGACTTTATATCTCCAATTTAGCTGCTAGACAAGCTTATGGCATGAACTTCACTGAAAGAAAAGCCACCAAATACTGATTTTGGATTGACATTGCACTGGGATTATGTCTAATCACAATGAAGCAAACCCATGATATAGGTCCCATTGTTTCACCCAAAATAGAAATAATCACATTTAGCCAGTCTAGAATGCATATGCTATTCAGTAAATTCTGTTCAAGTAATCTTAGAACCCTGATGCAAGAAAATGATAAACAGCATAGAAGTGACGCAAGATATTACTAGCCAAAGTGATGAGAGAACAAAAAACTGGAGATAACAACATTACCTGTTGACCTTTATGTTCCCATCAAAGACAGCTTGGCCTAGTGAATGAGCAACTATGCACTTGTGAAGTTGTCGAGAATAAGCCCTTGGATGATCCAAGACAAGCCTACTATGTAGATCTTGTGTTTGACCATCAATAGACAAATGGAATGTTGATAACTCTGTTGCTGTATCTGGGCCTAGTTGCTGAACATGAAGGTTATGCCTGCTTAACTTTCCACCAGTGCTTACCTCAACAAGTTCATAGGTGCTACTTGATTTCTGCGAACAATCAAATTTAAGTCAAATTTCATTTTAATTTACTCACACCTTGCTTCTATTCCAATACCATCTCCAAAGTACAGAATTTTTTTTTCCTGTCCATGGACAATGTCTTAGATAAGCATGAAGCACTGAACCATACGCTTTTGCAGTTATGCATAGGCAAAACGCAACATGTAATATTAGTACAGTTACAAAGTGGACTGAATAATATCACAAGTCCTAGCCAGATAGTAGTACAGGTATCAATAGTATGAGTATCATCACCTATAACAAGATTAATGTTTCTGCAGGCACATATAAAATGATTAAAGTGCTAAGATAGAGACATGGATGCCATCTACTATGCCTTCAACTAGAGATGCACTATCTGTGGCTGTCAGAATCCCGTGGTTATTTGCAACAAATACCCTTCTTGTGCCTTTTTGTAAATAGTACTGTCAAGCAAATTACAAGGCATAGCTTTTATCTTTCTTCTGAGCCCCTACTTAGTAAAAGGTACAAATAGACTGTCTCTGATCATATTATACAACAGGAAGTTCTCATTTTAATAACTCTTATATTAGAAAGTGAAAACCCATTAATTTAACTTCAGCAAAGCCAATTCTTTCCAATAAAGTTCTTATGCATTTTTATATTCAGACACTAATGCCATTTTCATGTTTGTCCAAAAGAACCTCTTACTGTACTAATAAATGAGAAATTCAAAAGAGAGAGAGAGAGACACCATTTAAGTTAGATTTAATTGACAAAATTAAAAGACAATAAATTTAATACTATATAGCAAAACTGATAAGAGATACTACTTGACTTAGGAGAAAATATATATATCACAGGAATGAAGTCTTAACCTGATAACTGTAAATGACATTCTAATGTCCCCACATACGACAATCTTGTGTTGTGCCCCCACCCACACACCTTCTATTCCCATAATATCAGAAATTCCAGTTACACCCCCCTCTTCTACTGCGCCCATGTCCCCATTCAAGGCAATGGCAACATTTGTCTTAAGAATTCCTTCTTTGAAAACAATGATATGAATATTGATAAAAAAAATAGAAAAAAAGAACAATGGGAAATCAATTTTTGACTCATAGAAAGATAAAATTTTGCATAAACAAGGCAAATTAACTTGTGCAACATGTAAGTGCTATACTTCAAAATCTAGTGATAGCCACGCATACATCCTGTTTTAAATCTCAAAAGTGACAACAGTAATCAATTTTCATGTTGTACAAGGCTTGGCTAAAGCATGCAAAATCTAGCCAATTTACTTGCCTATTCAGACTATGTACCAAAATAGTATCCCACATCCTTTAAGAACTAGTTCAAACTTCAAACTGCCAGACTTCTAACCAACATCATGCACATCTAATGTTTTCCAATTCGCAACCAATTTATCAAGTTATCGGCCTTTATTGTGAAATTTATTTTATATAAAAGCATATTCAAGCATTAATACATTCTGAAAACAAGCATCTTAAATTGCAAAACCAAACCATTGACACATTCATTTTTATTCAATTCTATCATCTTCTCAAAAATGAGCATGAAGAATACACTCTGTATAACCTAAATTGAGACAAAAGAAAAAAAAAGGCCCAAAGAATAAAAAAAGAAGCAAATAATGGAACAAAAACTCACCTGTTGAACATAAGTCCATTTGATATGGGCAGAATTTAAGGATTGACTCTGTATATAAGAATGCTTAACTTTTGCTCCTTCTTCGATAAAAACTTGCAAAACTGAATTTGCCCAATAACTTTTGTCATCACTTCCTACACTAACAAACTCCTCAATTATCCCAACCTCTCCGCCCTCCTCCACCACTACAAGCACTCTTGGATTTGAAACTGGCAACTTATTAGACCCCTCTTCTCCTCCCTCGAGAGAAACGTAACTCAAATGAATTGGACTTTCTACTCTAACCCCAGCAGGAATATAAACCACAGCCAAATCAGGTGCTCCTAATCCATTAATAGACCAAAACAAATCACCACATTGAAAATCATCAACAAAATTGGATACAATTTTGGCAATTTTATCATCGGAGTCACTTAACAAGCTACCCACATAAACCCCATCAGGCAAATTGGACGAATTCAACATAGAATTTAAGACAAACCCGTCAACAATTACAATATTAGGCAACTGGGTTTCTTTAGAAATGTCTGGTAAGTCTTGTTCTCGTGGTGGATTAGAGATTGGATGAATTTGAGATTTCCTAATAAACGAAGTGTCCGTAAACCTAAAGGACTCATCTTTGCGAGAGGGCCAAGGAGTGGAGAGAAGGGATTCAGAGGAAGAGTCCCTTAGTTTCTGGAGAGGAGGAGCAGGAGAAGGGGAAAGGGAATCTTCAAGAGTTTCTGCAAGTTGAAGAACGAAAGGGTCAGAGAAACTGGCTTGTATTGTTGGGGTTGTAGAGAGTGAAAGACTGGTTTTGACTTCGTGTTTCAGCCTGGGTGTGGGTTTGGCTTTGAGAAACTGAATTTGGGGTGCGAATAATAGGGAAGACATGGATTTTATTAGAGCCTATAGTGATAGAGAAAGATACTGAAATGAATAATGTCGTAATGGCAAGCCCCTCTGCACATAGAACAAAACCAGACTAGGAAGAAAAAGAGAACCAGAAAATAGATAAAATAAAAATGGTCAAGAAATGCACCCTCCATTTAAGACCCAAAATAAAATAATAAATAATAAATAGCTAATCCAAGCTGGGTAAAATCAAACAGGCAATACGCACCGTTTCACCAAAGGATTATAACCCCTGGGACAGATCTCTGTCATCATCGTCGTCCTCGCTCCCTCTCTCTCTCTCAGTGGAAGAATCAAACTACAAGGGCAATTGAAAGAAACAGAGCAAACAGAGACAAGAAACCGACCCATCTCTCAAATCTATCAAGAATGAATTCGGAATCAATCCCTACTAGGCTACTACTCTCTTTACTGACCCTTGGCTGTAGGGTTTCAATCTTAGGCTCTTTATCATTTGTTACAAAATTAAATTGGTAATTGTATAAAAAAATAGTATACTATATATTATTCTCAAGCTCGATTAACGAATTGAGCATTATTCATATTCTTTTAGGATTTCTATTAAGAGTTTTTAATTTCAAAATCTATTATATGAATGAAAAGAAAATAGTGATGAGTGAAATGATTAATCCCCATTATTGTAAATCATTAATCATTTCAATTTTGAGGTATCAAGAAACAAAAATCCTCACTTTCATAATGTTAACATCAATATCCAATTTACATTAATTAAAGAGCAATTGCCCTTGTAATAATACCTCCATCATATGTAAAAATCATATATATATATATATATATATAAATATGAGAATAGAGGTAGATAATGGATTTTCTAATATTATTTTAAATAAAATTTAGAATATTTTAAAATAGTCTTACGCATAGTCAATTTGAAAATTATATTTTATAGCAATGAGTGATTGGATTAGTAGTTCGACATTTTTCTCTGTTTAAGTAAGATCAATAGTTTCATTCTTATGGATAAAATAAATACCTATTGGGAGTATTTTATCCCTTTTTTTAGCTGACTAGTGCGAACATGATTTAGTTTTAATTGAACTTGGGATATTTGTGGCTAAAATAAAAAAAAAAATACTTAATTAACTTATTTATTTATTTTAAATTTGCAATTTAGAACAATAGAGAAATAAAATATTTAAATAAACTAATTAACCGACTAATATTAGATTCTAATATGATTTACTTTGTAATTTTTATTTATTGACTTGGCCTTATTCTTTTTTCATCAAAATCAAATTTAATTAAATTATAATATTTTCAAGGTTATTTTTAAAATTTAAATGGGTAATTTTTTTAATATAATTTATTTCTTATTATACGTTGAGCCTTTAAAAGAGTTTTATTATTAATAAAAATTTGTTATTTTTTTTTTCTTTTCCGTTATTTAATTAATTTCTATCACTTTAATTAAATAAGAAATTTATATCTCTATTGTAATAAATAAATAGCATTATGATTAATTATTTTTAATTTTCTTGATATTTTTTTATATCTTAAATATATTTGACTATAACTAATATTGAGTAAGAGAAAATAATATTTATGTTTTGGGTCATTTTTTAGATTTCAAAAGTTTCTGTATACGTTTATATATTTATTTCTCTAATGTATTGGTAAATAATACTATTATTATAGATAAAATAATTGCAATACCTAAAAAGTAGTATTGCGAGTAGCTTATACAAATAAATTCTAATACAAAATAACTAATTATATTTATTTTAATCTAAATAAAAACTCATATTTCAATATTATATCAATAAAAAATCAAAAGAGTATAAAAAATGAAATATAATGAGCATTGTTAATGTGTAATGCACGTCATAGAAAAAGAGTAGTATAAATGAAAAGAATTTATTCTAAAATAGCCTCAATAGATTTTCTAATAATAACTTAAATATGAATCATTTTCAAAAAAGAAAAAAACCCTTAAATATTAATGATATTTTTGTAAAAAAAAAACTAAATTTTCTTAACTTCCCGCTTTATATTAAAATGGACTCAATCGGCGGACAAGTGAGATCATAGTGCAGAGAAACACATAACTTGCCCCTTCAGTAGGAGTAATAGAGAAGTTGGGACACGAAAAGCACATTTAACAACCATCTTCAAACTCATTGACTGTGAGAGCTCACTTCAGCCGCCAATTCACTATTATTTATTCATGCAAACTTTGCACTACAATTACATCCACACTAATAAATCACAATCACAGTCCATTATGCCACAGTTCTGATTTACAAAATTTTCATTTCTACCGAAGCCTGAGAACCAGTAATCACTGTAAGAAGATTAGAAAACAGAAGGAAAGAAATATGAAAAGATGCCATTGAAAAAGTTCTGTTTTAGTAGAATCAAGCAACCATATTAAGAGATGCACAGGAAACAAATTTAGATTTCATTTGTTTGGCAAAATTAGCTATTTTAATAGTTGTTATTTGCTATTTCGGTAGCATTCAAGTTTTGAGAAGCTTTTTATAAAAGTTAGAAAAGTAAATTTAACTCAGGTGTTTGAAAAAAATTAAAAGTTGATTCAAAATTACCGAATACCGTAAAAAAATAACATTAATGTTTAAAAACGGTTGTGGAACTCAATCTTAATATACAAATAAATTACTCATGTTAGCATTATAGTGAGTTTATACAAGAAAAAATAAGTTGGAATATCCCTTTACTTGCTTTGTTCTGTATTCTAAAACATGCCTATAGCTATCTATAATTCCTAAATGCAAAACAAAAATTTTGGTTATGTAAAATTGAGAGTTTTCTCCACAAAATCAAGATTCTCAAGTTCAATGTTGGGAAGATCAATCATCCCAGACAATGGAAAATCCACCAATCCTTCGAATTCAGGCACAGCAAAATACTCGGTATCATTGACACCACCAAACAACTGACCAAAATCATTACTAAATAGCGAGTAACAGTCACCATAGTCGTTATACTCCAGATTGGCTTCCTCTTTAATCGAACTTTCAACTACGTTATCAAGAACCGAAGATGGCGATGGACGAGAGAACAAAGCAGAACTAGCATTGGATTCTTCTGATGCAGCTTGTGAAACCATCATAGTTTCAAACTCCACCTCCTTTTTCCTATAAGCAGCAGCAGCCATCTCCTCGGTATCAAAAGTACCAAGCCATAATCTAGTTCCTTTAAATGGATCTCTAATTTCTGCTATATATTTCCCCCATGGCCTTCGTCGAACCCCTTTATAAATAGATGAACACATTCGAGTTCTCTTATTGTCACCCAACTTGGTGCTAGTATAAACATTACTTTTGGTTTTGGTTTTGGTTTTGCAAGAATTCTCAGTTCTTGTTTCATATTGCATAGTTGAAAGAGTAATCTCTCTTACAAAACACTTACCATTGCCAAATAATCGATTGCTGCTTCGATTGATGAGTTCTTCATCTTCATCACTTGATGAATCTGTCGCATCAGGGTCACGATATATAATGCGAACTTTTCTTGTTGCAACGAAATTGTTTTGTTTGTTTTTACTTAAATTTTGATCCAACATTGGGTTTTTGGGTCCTGGCATTGTATGAAACTGTGAAATTTATGAAGAGAAAAACACTACCCCAAAGGAAGACTAGAGAATCTGAAGGAAGACAAGGAAAATCTTGAAAAACCGTTGATTACCAGGACACCCAAAACACCCAAATTGAATAATAAATCCTTTGTTAGACAATCCTCGAAGCAGCAATAATCCCAAGAACAATTCCTGCACAAAAAACATAATAAACAAAATAAAGACAAAAGTCTAATATTTCTCAATTCTTACGTTTTTTGAACTTGTAAAAGGAAAAAAAAAAACCAAAAAAAAAAAAAAAAAGCAACGGCAAACCCGCATACCGTTTTGATCTTGATCGTATAACAATTGTCAGAATAGTTTGTTTCTTTCTTTTCTCAAGGCGCCAAGATTGCTTGCAAAGAGTGAAGAAGAGACAAAGAGTTACGCAGAGACAGTGTAGAGAGATCCAGAGCTTTTTTGTAGCTCCAGTTACCAGATCAAACCCAGAAGACATAAATTGAAACTCTTCTGTTTCTCCTGTCTCTGTTTTTCTTAGGAGTCTGAAGCAAACAGGGAATCATAGAAAGTCAAAACAAATATTGATTATTACGAATTAATAGATGCGAAAAGTTGTTTCCTAAAACAGTTAAAATTACGATTATAAATCAAGAGAAAGAACAACACGCACGATAAATTAATAATCATCAATGAAAATGGAAACAGAAATTAAGATTGAAATAAATGATTTTTATAAAAATTTGAAATTTTGATTCTTACCCAGATCAGCTGAAGTAAATATAACCCTTTTTGAGCGATATGAGTATATCTCTGTCTCTCTCGCTTTAGAATTTGTAGAGGAAAGGGAGTAGTAGTAGAGACAGGCTCTGTCTGTGTACTGTTTCTGTTGGGAAACAGAGTATAATCTGGAAATTGAACTTCAAATAGGAACTTTCACTGGGCCCCTTCAACCGCAGTGTGCTCCAAGCATGCACCATCTCCCCTTCCCGTCCATAATTAAATTGTGTAATAAAATATCTATTATTTTTTAAAAATGTTTGATTTTTTAATTTCTTAATGAAATTTTAAGTTATTTATATCTATTAATATATATATTTTTATAAGTTAAGAATTTAAACACCTAATCTTTCCTACTATGACACATGTTGTTATTTATTTATTTTTTTTTTTTTTGAGAAAACATTCATCATATAATATTTTCTAATTTTTCATTGAAATAATATATATATATATATATATTTAGTACTTTAAAATTGGTCTCAGTTATATGCTAATTTAATTCTAATGACGTATCCTACTCCAATTGTCGTTTTCTTAACCATGTCTCAATCGAACCCAACATTGTTTTCTCAAACCCTTAACTATGTCGTTTTAAGTCCTTCATCAATTTTTTGAAATAAAAACAACATATTTAACTGCAAAACCAAGATCAGATATTTATAGCCGAATTCATTAATATTTTGAACTTCGTTTCTATAATACGATTTGTCATATTTAAAATATTACGTTCTCTAAAAAATTATTAAATTTATCTAAATTATAATAAATTATTAAGTAAACACACAAATAGTAAACACAAAAAAAAAATATTTATTATTTCTTGAAACTGTAAATGTCATAAGTATTTTAAAATAAATTATTTTTTAAAATGTGAAAAATATTATAGAATAGAAATAGTATTTAATTATGTGAATACATAAATATTAAAAAAAATCGATATATCCAAGTAATAAATGGAGAAGTAGCATCAACACCCTTTTTTGATGATATATTCGCAAAATGCTTACATGATAAATTTACATATCTGAATTTTATTAAATTTAGTTGAGCTATCAAAATTATTAAAATTCTCCCAAAACCTCCAAGATCGATTACTTTTTTTAATAATCCATTCGATTTTCTCGTTTGTTACTTTCTCTGTTTCAAAATATAAATCATTTATTAAGATTTCTGTATAGAGATTAAGAAAATAATTAATTTTTCTAAATTATAACAAAGTCAATGGTATTTTGATCAAATTGTTATTATCCCAAAATCAAAAATAATTTATTAAAATAATTTATCTAATATAAATAAGAAAAGTATTAGAAAAACATCATTTATTATTTTTTGAAATAATTAAAATGATTTATATTTTAAAATAAAATAAACATCTAAAAACTACTTATATTTTGGAAGAGATTTGTATTTGATTTTTTTTACCTGTTCTTTAAATACTTCGATTATAATATTTAGATATGATAGCTACTTTATATAGATGAGAGCATCTTTAATTAAAATAATAGCTATAGTAAACAAAACAAAACCATTTTGGATTCATTTATAATAATTAATCTTTTTTTTTTATAACCATATTTATTAATATTAAAATATAGATTTTTATTTAAAATAAAATAAATATAATTACTTAATTTACATTAGAATATATCGTAAAAACTGCTTATAATATTTTTTATGTACTAATTCTGTTTATTTTTATATATATATATATATATAATTCAACTCAATATCTAAATTTAAATATTGAGTCTTAATTTATAAATGTTGATTTTTAAAACTTTAATAAGTGAAAAAAAAAATCAGATTATTATTGAATCTCTGAAACTCCTATTCTCAATTCTATATCAATATCTATATATATTTATAATAAAACATTATTTATTATTGTGAAAAAAAATCAGTATATGGATCATTTATTTATTGCAAATATGGAACATTCAATTTCAACGAATAAAAAAAATATCTATCTACTTATCCAAATATTTATTATATAAAACATAATTTTTAAATTGATTATAAATAAAATTATATTAAAATATTTAAAATTTAAGTAAGGAACATATCCAAAATCCTATTATTCTCTTATTTCTAGGTTTATGTATTGTTCAGATAGAATAGATAAATGGTTTGTTAATTTATTGATTTATATATATATTTACATTATTTTCTTTCAGATGGAATAAATCCATACACTGTAACGGACCAAGATGATTGATCACTGAAATACTGTAAAAGCCCAAATCATAAGTTCTCTCATCAATAGCCAACCTCTTCTCTTCTCTGCAGATCGCTTCCTTCTCTGTCAATGTCTCGGTTCGACGCGTAAACACAAAACCCCAGCTATCTCTCACTCCCTCTCTCTTTGGATGGCGTCTCCTTCGCTAATGGATACTCTTTTCCAGCGCACACTAGATGACATAATCAAAGGCCTCCGCCACCAACAAACCGGCGAGTCGGCATTCATTTCCAAAGTTATGGAAGAAATTCGACGAGAGATCAAATCCACCGACTTGCATACCAAATCCATAGCTCTGCACAAACTCACATATCTAAATTCAATTCATTTTATTGACATTTCATGGGCTGCTTTTCACGCCATTGAGTGTATATCTTCTCCCAATTTCTCCCACAAGAAGATTGGTTACCTTGCGATCTCTCAGTCCTTCAACGAATCAACACCAGTAATTTTGTTGATCACCAATCAACTGAGGAAAGATCTAAGGAGTAATAATGAGTTTGAGGTTAGTTTAGCTCTTGAATGCTTATCCAAAATTGGTACTGTTGATTTGTGTAGAGATCTTACTCCTGAAGTTTTTACTTTAATGTCAAGTTCCAAGCTCTTGGTTAGAAAGAAAGCCGTAGGTGTGATTTTAAGGGTTTTTGGTAAATACCCAGATGCTGTTAGGGTTTGTTTTAAGAGATTAGTTGAATGTTTAGATGGTACTGATCAACAGATTGCTTCTGCAGTAATTGGGGTGTTTTGTGAGCTTGCTTCGAAAGACCCAAGATCATATCTTCCTTTAGCACCTGAATTTTACAGGGTTTTGGTTGATTCAAGGAACAATTGGGTTTTGATTAAAGTATTAAAGATTTTTGCAAAGTTGGCTCCTTTGGAGCCTAGATTGGCTAAGAGGGTTGTTGAACCAATCTGTGATATTATGAGGAGAACTGGAGCGAAATCATTGATGTTTGAGTGTATCAGGACTGTGGTAACTAGTTTCACTGATTATGAATCTGCAGTAGAGCTAGCTGTTGCGAAAAATGGTGAGTTTTTGACAGACGATGATCCAAACCTTAAATATCTTGGATTGCATGTGCTATCAATTATAGCGCCAAAGCAGTTGTGGGCAGTGTTGCAGAATAAAGAGATTGTGATTATGTCTTTGAGTGATGTTGATCCTAATATAAAACTTGAGTCCTTGCGGCTAGTTATGGCAATGGTGTCTGAGAGTAATGTGGTGGAATTTTGCCGGGTTTTGGTTAACTATTCACTTAAATCTGATCCTGAGTTCTGCAATGAGATTCTCGGTTCAATTTTATCGAGGTGTTGCCAGAATTTTTATGAGATTATAGTTGACTTTGATTGGTATGTCTCACTTCTTGGGGAAATATCAAGGATTCCACATTGCCAAAAGGGGGAAGAAATTGAGAATCAACTTATTGACATAGGTATGAGGGTTAAGGATGTTAGACCACCGCTTGTTCGTGTTGGTCGTGACCTGCTGATTGATCCTGCATTACTTGGGAATCCTTTCTTGCACAGGATATTATCTGCTGCTGCATGGGTGTGTGGCGAGTATGTGAAATTTTCAAAGAACCCAGTGGAACTTGTGGAAGCACTGCTGCAGCCTCGCACTAGTCTCTTGCCTCCATCAGTCAGAACTGTTTACATGCAATCTGCTTTTAAAATCTTAGTATTTTGCCTACATTTTTACCTCTTACAAAGGGGATGTATTGCTGATGACAAGGCATCAGAAGTGATGGATTTGGCATCCCAAACGGAATGCTCAGGAACATCTGATTTAGCAACTCATAAAGCATCTGCCTGTTATGAACACGAGGAAGGATTCAGTCCAAGGGATTCGAATAGATCATATGAAGATCTGTCCATCATAGGTGGTGGAGATGATCAAACAACTGCTTCTCTTGGGAAAAGTCTCACACATGAATCTATTGCTAACCTGTTAACATTAATTGAATTAGCCTTGAGTCCACTATATAGAAATTATGATGTCGAAGTACAGGAACGAGCACGGAATATACTGGGATTTGTTGAAACGATAAAGCAACAAATATCCAATTGTTTCTTCCCCAAGGAAGTGAATTTGAAGAAGGAAGATGTGAAAGTATTCAAATTTGTTGAGTTGGTGTATGATGCTTTCTCTGAGGAGCTTGGTCCAGTGTCTGTAAATGCTCAAGAGAGAGTTCCTGTACCAAATGGGTTATTGCTTAAGGAGAATCTTTCGGACTTGGAAGCAATTTGCGGAGATGTACTACTACCTTCATCAAGTTCGTTTTCTCTGGGAGGTCCTTATGGGGAAGATGTTGGTGCTTCTACCATTACCCAAAGCAAAGAAGAGTTAGAACCATCAAATGAGTCCACTTCATTGCTTGCTGAACATCGTAAGCGACATGGATTATATTATCTTCCTTCAGAGAAAAATGAAATCACAGCAAATGATTATCCACCGGCCAATGACCTTAAATCCAGTATTGACACCCATGATGATGCTCAAGATCTAGTTAAGCTTGCCAACCAATCACTTGTATCAAAGAAAAAGTCAAGCCTTGCAAAGCCTCGGCCGGTGGTGGTGAAGTTGGATGAAGGAGATGTACCCCTAACTGCCAAGAAACCAGATACACAAGATGGTTTACTTTCTGATGCTGTTCGAGATATTCTTTTAGCTAATCCATCTGATAAGACATCTAGTAATGGAAAAGGGAAGGAGAAACAGAATGTTGATCCTCTTGAATCGAGAGAAACATTGGGTGGAGAAAAGCCTGACCTTGGAAATCCAAGTTCTAGAAGAAGCAAACACCGGAGCCATGGTAAAGAGAAAGGCAGGAAAAGTGTAGAGAAGAAGAATGCTGATGAAAATGAAGATCATGGGGAGCAAGAAAAGCATAAGAGTAGACATCGCCATGGGAGGCATAAAACTCGACAAAGAGCTGATGCGCCACCCTTAACTGTGGTTGCACAAACACCAGTAATTCCTGATTTCCTTCTATAGCATTCAATTTATGTTTCAATGCTTCTCTTTGTGGCTGCTGAGAACTTAGTTGATGTCACCACACTGTAATCTACCACCTTGACTGCTAAGGTTAGTGTTTTTTCTTATAGATTTGGTACATTATTTTTTGGTTACATTTTTTGGTTTCTTGTATAAACATCTAAACTTTGGGATTTGTTTTACACTTTACACATTGTGAAAAAGATTTAGAACCTGAATTGTAGTATGTAGAAAATGAGATTGTCAGTTGGAAAAAGAAGAAGGGATTTTTTTTTTTCTTCTTCAAAAAGGGAAAGAAGAACTATAGTGCCTGAAATCAACCATTTGAATAGTGCTTTATTATTTATATTCTAATTGTGGTACTTGTTCCAAATTTATAATGTTTACATGTCTTGATTGGGTTGGTTGTGCCATTGGTTTAATTTGTCGTATATGTACTGTTCAGCATAGTTGCATTTTAGAAACACCTGCGCCTGCGTTCTATTCCTTGTAAAGCCAAATTTTTTTAACTGAAATTGAATTGTGCAGCTTTCATACATGGTATTTGGTATTTGGGTCTTTCATACTTGATATTTGAATCTTTCATAGTAATTATTTTTCTCACTTATAATATATTAATTATTTTACATGATTAAACTATAATTAAATATGTAAGTATGTTATATAGATATGATATAACAACTCATATGATATTTTCAAAATTAAAGAAATAAAACAGAATTGGCTATAGTTGTAAAAACAGATGAAGTTCAGACTTTTTTTTTTTGTTATTTAGCTTTTTTTTTTACCGACATGGCACAGTGATGTGGTGCTGATGTGTCAAAATATGGGTCCTACTAATGGTAACATAAATAATTTCATAATAGATATTGGATGAAGGCTATAATTATAATGAAAAAATAAGTTCACTATTATAATTGTTAAAATTAAAAAAATTAGTTAAATTTGTAAAAATGACCATAGTTCAATATCTTTTTTATCATTTACCCTAAAAATAATAACTAAATTAAATACAATCATATATCAAAAATACTAATTTAATTATTAATAGGATATATTAAAATTTTTAAATTTTACTCGACAATTTCATTATTCCTTCCCTCGTTTATATATATACACACATTATTTCGTTAAACAATTATTTGGCAGTCCAATATTTTATCAAATACATTTTCATTTTTTACAATGAATTATAATATTAATATTAATATATTATCAGTTAGTACATTTGACTAGCCGTTCTATTTTGGCAAGTTTCTAATTTTCTTGTGTCAAAACAGAGCCATACAGAGCAAATTTCCTTCATATAGAATGATATGAATGAAGATATAAATGTTCTTCACAGAAGTTTTGTGAAGTACGAAGGAAGAAGACGAGGAAAATTAATGGATGAGAAGAGTTGGAAAAATGGGGAAAGAAAACGTTTTATGTGACTGGCTCTTGGGCTGATTCAATTGCTGAAGCCAATAGTAGTTTTCAATACCCATATGTTCTACAAACATCAACTTTCTTTCTATTAATGACAAAAACGAAAACGAAAACAAAAGTTGTGTCGTCCGAGTCATTACAAATATTTTCAATTTTTTCAGATTTTATGCATTTATACCTAAACATGATAAATCGAGAGATCTGAGTAGGTAAATGTTAAAAGGATGAAGCCTCGAAAACAAAGCAATGAGATGTATTTTTTGTCTTTTTAATATAAATTAACGTTAAAAACAGAGAGTGACTGTTGTATTGAATCATGGCAGAGGAAATGTAACAGTAATTTTTTTTTTAAAAAAAAAGGGGAAAAAGAAAAAATTACCCGACGATTTTTCACCCTCCGATAACACATAGATGAAGTACCCAACGACATCAGATTGTATAAATGGTATTTAGGTTAGACGTGAAGCAAAAAAGCAATAATAATTAATGGTAATAATTAAGTTTTGGTTAGAATATCTGTACTTGCACCCAATTTTTATTTTTTTTTAATAGTAATCCCTTTGTTTCACTTTAATAATATTAATAAATAGATATTTAACCTTTTTCCATTTGAGTGTTGACTATATTAATTATTTTTTTATTTTACTTGTATATATATATATATTTAAGAATGACAATAATTTAAACATTTTATCATGTATTTAGAAAATCAATAAATTATAATATTTTTTTAATTCTTATATAAAAAAAAGTAAATATTGCTTTTAAAACAGAACGAGAGAGTATAATTTTGAAGATGTATTTTATTATATCCAAGTAAGAAAGTATTTTAAGGAAAAAACTTATTATATCTAATTAATATTCATATAATAAATTATTATTTGAAAAAACTATTTTGGAGTATGATGCCCGTTTTAGTCGTTTATGTATTTTTATTGATTTTTCATTTTAGAGAAAAGATGGTCATAATATGTTTTGTTTTGAATTAGAGGTGAACAAAATATAATAAAAATTGATTTATCGTGTCGAATTGAAATTATTTGATAAAAATGATAAATGGTATGGTAATTAATTTGATAAGGTATTAAAAAAAAAATTAGAATTTTCAATTTCTTAAAATTCCATAAATTTTTTAATTCAATAAAAATATAAATGGATTAATGCAAACCGTGAAATGTTGACTTTTAATTTCAATCAAATGGGTTTATTAATTGATTTTTTTTAATATTGGAGAAGAGAAATTGAATTTAAATTAATTATTATCCGGTCGAATACGCACTTACTGTTAGATTATTAATTGATTTAGTATATATGGTAGGCCACATTACCAAGTACGCAGGTCATTCTCAGCCAAGATTTTCATTTTGATTTATTTATTTTCAATTATTTGAAGAATCTTATAGAGGCGAAGCAGAATCTTCTTGAACCTTTACAGGAATCTCTGTTTCTCTATTTATAAAACGCCGTTAATACCAAAAACTTAATACAAATGTTTCAATTCCATCAAAACCTTAACGTTCCTAATTGCACAGTCAGAAAGACCAAAACCTTCCATCTCTATCTCTCCTCTGTAATGACCACCATGAAGAATATAGACCATCAATCCAAGCTCATCAATGGCGGCCAAATACATCTCCATTACTTGTTTGTCTATTTCCTTGCTTTGGGTTGCGGTTTGGGCTTTGTTCTAACTTTTAGTTTCTATCTCAATAACATTTCTTTCAACTGCCAATTCAATCAAATCTCTATCGAAAGCCAAATAACCATTTCGCCTCCGCCACCGACGATTTCACTTTTCTTACCAATTTCAAATAAAGCCACAGTTGGTATTGCACCTGAAGATGAAACAGTAAATCTTGCCGGCCTTATTTCAAATCAAACGATATCTCGTACTGACTATGTCTTTCATAATATGGAAGATAAAGAGCTGCTATGGAGAGCTTCAATGGTTGGTCGTGTTAGTGAATTTCCATTTAAACTTACACCAAAGGTTGCATTCTTGTTCTTGACGAAAGGATCTTTGCCTTTGGCTCCTCTGTGGGAATTGTTCTTTAAAGGTCATGAAGGGCTTTATTCTATTTATATGCATTACAGTCCATCCTTCAATGGAACAGTGCCTGTAGATTCTGTGTTTTATGGCAGGAAGATCCCAAGCAAGGTTGGTCAATTTATTTCTTTTTCTTCTTCTTTTTTGCTTTTCATTGATAACTCGTTTGGAAACAGAACCAATTGATAATGCATTATAACCAAACAGAGCAAATGTTTTATACATATTTCTAAGAACAATCATTCATATTTGACAATGAAAAAAATTGACTAATTTATTAGAAAAAACAAAATTGAAGTAAAACCCTAATAATTCCATTACTTTTAAATTTTTTTTATATATAAAAGGCCAATGGACCAAAATAACATCATTAGCTATACAATTGGTGTCTGCTCTTCCCTTTGAATAACATTCACCATCTCGAAATATCTCATTTCTTACATTTTCTACAAGAGGTTGGAAGATATACTTCATTGACTCTTAAAATTTTTATTAAAAAAAAAAAAAATAGGTTGACCCTCATAGGAGAATATTTCATAGTTATAAAATTTTAAATTATAATATTTAGTGGAGGGAGGCCAAATGAGTCTTATGAATATTGTTGTTGATTAGTTTCTTCTATAGGGATGGAGCCATAATTAAAAGCTAGGGGGCAAAAAAATAATTTGAAAGGGGCCAAAATTAACAAATTTATTAGTTTAGTGGGTAAAATTAAAAAATTGCATTGTTTTAGGGGATCCTCCGGCATTGTTTTTTAATAAATGACTCACCAAAATTGATGAGAAATTTTGGAAATAAAACTTCGTTTCTCACATTTTAATTTAAAGCAAGTGAATAACAACTAAATAGGTATATATTTCTTTTTTTGGTAATAACTAAATAGGTGTATTTTAGTTGGCATAAATAAAGCTAATAATATCATATTTCCATATTTTGCCATTTATTTATGTTTTCTAGCGTGAAATTCAGAATTCATTGTAGTAAAATTTTCCGTTGTATTCAATATATTTATTTGTCATTTCAATCAAATGGTATCACAATTAGCAATTATATAGACTTAGAAATCCAAAATCCCAAGAAACGTGCCATAGAAAATCACTAAGTTTATTTTTTCGAATTCATTTGAAAATACAAAATATTTATTTTGAATAAAAAAAATAAACTCTATATTGTGAAATTAAATAAACTCTTTATTTTAAATTGTGGCACACCAAATATAATAAATTTACGTGCAAATAAATTTTATTTGAAATCTATTTATAAAAAACAGGTCTTTAGGGCCAAACTTCTCCTAATAAAATTTGTATGTTTTTCTGGTTTTGAGAGATTATTTAGGTAAAACAGTAGCTGATGCTATTGCTTCACAAATGCAGCAGACACGATGGGGGGAATTTACAATAGTGGAAGCAGAGCGTCGCCTATTAGCCAATGCACTACTTGATTTCTCCAACCAATATTTCGTTCTCCTTTCAGAATCTTGCATCCCTCTCTTTAATTTCTCCACAATCTACAATTATTTAATGGGTTCAGAAAAATCTTTCGTACAATCTTTTGATCTACGAGGTCCAGTCGGTCGCTATCGATATAATCCAAGAATGTGCCCCACAATTAAGCTCGACCAGTGGCGAAAAGGTTCTCAGTGGTTTCAAATGAAGCGTAACCTCGCCATTGAAGTAGTGTCTGACCGGAAATATTTTCCGGTATTCCAGAGATTTTGCAAGGGTTACTGTTATGGTGACGAGCACTATTTGCCAACATTTGTTGGCATTAAGTTTTTGAAGCAGACTTCAAACAGGACCTTGACGTGGGTCGACTGGCCAAAACGTGGACCGCATCCAAGCCATTTTGGGAAAATGGAGGTTACTGTAAATTTCTTGGAGAGTTTAAGGAAGAAGAGGCCATGTGATTACAATGGGAAGAGGACAAATGTTTGCTTCTTGTTTGCAAGAAAGTTCATGCCTGATGCTTTGCCTAGGCTTCTGAGATTTGCTCCTAAGTTGATGCAATTTTAGTTGACCTCCCATGTGTTACTTTTTTAATTTTTGTCGGATAATAAATTTTTGGGGCATGACAATAGTACTTTGGTCTGTTAATTGATTCAATTACTTACCTTTTCTTATTCAATTTGGTCTGTTAATACTGTATGAACATTGAAAAAATATTTTTCTCAGAAAATATTTGCAAATAATTTCATCTTTCACAGTTTGATTACAATATTAAAATTTGCTAAAAGTTATTAAAATTTATTATTACATATAAAAAAGAATATATATAGAGAAAAAACAACTTTGATTGATAGTCGTTGGTGATTTGATGATGATCGATGGTGACTCAATAAATAAATATTTATAAAATTATAATAAATTTGTTAATATTTATAAAATGCTTTTTTTTTAAAAGGAAAGTCATTATTCTTATGAATAATCTAATTTTTCTCTTTTTATTGACTTATTTTTCTGAGCACATCAAATATTGGGGAATCTGTAAGGTATTTTCCGACAACTCATTTTTCTAAATAAAAATAAAACTTAACTAATGTTTAAGAAAAAAATAGAGTTAAAGTCTAAAACTTTTATTCTAAGGTCGGTGACTCGACTCGAGCCTAACCCACTATTTAGACTAATTGGGTCAAGATTGGCCCGGGCCCGGCCATAAAAGGATCCCTGAGTCTTTTCAGTTTTGATGACCACAGGCCTTGGCGGCGCTCGAGTATAGCAAGTGGTCCATCATAGGATATTTTACACCTATATTATATTTTATTTAAATTAACTAAATAAATGTTACTATGAAAATTCAATTATATTAGTTTGCTTATTTAAACTACTTCTCTTTCCTTAAACAGATAAAAAATATTTATAAATCAGTTTATTTTATAAATTATTTTCCCACCAGTTAAATGTTTTTTAGTAGTACAATTACATTTATGACCAGTTAAAATTATGTACAGTTCAAGAAGGGAATGAAATTTTTGTTTTTTATTTATAAAAGGCAACATGATAAATAGTCCATTTCTAGCAATAAAATAGAGCTAAATAGAAAAGGAAAAAGCCATCAGCGGATTGTGAAAGTACCAGCAAACTTCCCGACAGCAAGGACGATTCTTCCAGCGGCGCATCCAGCAGACTGAACATTCCTTCATTAGGTATCAATTTGGACGTTTCACGACACTTGGAAATTAATTAATAAACTACTCGAAAATTAAGATTATCAGTAATTTTTATAATACAAAATCAATAATCATCCTTTTTTTCTTTCTTTTTAGCCATCAAGGCTAAATAGCCAAAATAATATTATAGGTCGTTCAGATAATTTTACATTTTAAACTCATTTTATTAAATTAATAATTTTTTTTTATTATAGAATTCGAATTTAAAATCTTGTGCTATCCAATAATCTTTTAAGAAGATTAATATGATTATCAAATGATTAACCAGATTATATCATAAATGAATTCTTATGACTAGAAAGACTTGCCTACATTTTTCTTTATATATATATATATATATATATAGTAAAAGAAACTACTATTTTTAATATCTAAGTCATAACCTTTGAAGAAAATAATGAAAATGTTGATCATGAGACTCATGATGCTATTTAAAATTTATCTCAATCCTCTCATCTAATAAGAAATATGTAAAAATTAATTAAAACATCAATGATAAATCCATATTTAACTACAAAATACTTAATTACACTTTTGTTCGATGTTTCCTATTTGTTTTTCTTTTTTCCGAAAAGATATCGACTTTCTTATGCTAAATATTTTAACTATTTGTTTAATGAAAAAAAATATCAATGTCTCGACAACATATATTTTTATTAGATTTATTTAGTAATGCGACATATATATTTTTTATGCAATCACGACCAGGATGTTACTTAGTGCACTTCAATCACTAAATTATGTTGGGTTATAAATAAGTATTTCCGGTTTAACTGATTCTGAATGTCTAACATGAGAAACATGTAATAACGTTTTGTTGGGGCTCCACGTAGGCTATAGATACTCCTTCTTGGAAGCGTAGTAATTGATCGACTATTTTCATCCGCGGCCAAACACTCAACATTTCTCACAACCAAAGGAGGCTAATAATATATGCTGTTTTGATATGTATCTCCCATTCAATCGCTATTTGATCATAGCCCTTGATTCCACCTATCTATTGGCCAGAAATGTACGATCAAAAAAGATCTGAAGGGTGATATTACTAAGACAAGATAAACAAAGGTTGACTTGAATGGAGGTTGACGTCAAAGTCTTTTAACTCTTTACATCATGTAAGCCTAGGTCACCACGTTCTCTATCTTACCAAGCTATTTCCTTAATCATTCCAAGAAGGTTCTCTTTATTATTTTTTTACTAACTATTTGCCAAACTTTATACCCTTTATAAGCAATACACAGAGAAACCCTAACTTCATCATATTTCATTATTACCATCATCTCTCTCGAGCTCTAAAAATGGCTGCCAAACGTTTTTTTGATGAATCGGGTTCTGACCCAGATCGACCAACCGACAAGCGGTTACGAACTAGACCTTCTTTTGCTTCGTATGTCTTTAACTATCTAGCTTATTTATCTCTTTTTGGAATTCTTTTTCTCCCTCTCTTTCATTTCTGGATCTCTTTGATTTTGATTCTTGGAGTCTCAACTTTTTCTTATTTGAATTTCTTGAAATTTTCTTTTCTTTTGGTACTGTCCAAAAGTTAGAAAATGAATTGACTTTCTTTCATTCTTTCTTTCAAAAGAAAAAGGACAAGAAAGTTGAGGAGATTGCACTAAATGGGTATTGAAATAAAGTCTAATTTTCTTTCTTTCTTTCTTTCTTTTTTTTGTCATTGCAGAGTAATTGGAGAAGCTGTAATGGTGAATTCTTTGCAAAAATTCTGTTTGGCCTTGGAGCCAATGATTAGGAGAGTGGTAAGTTAATCTCTTACGCATGTATCATTAATTCTTGTATATTCATACAAGAAAGTATTACTTTATTACTTACAGACATACATTTAAAGTAGAACTGTAATTTGTTTGTGTATGAATCAATCTTTCTTTTTAAATTACTGTAATTAAACTAATTATGTAAACCCTACAAAACTATAATAGTATGTTCATCTTAATTCATTGAAGATTTGTTCATGTTCTATGCATGTTTTTAGGTGAATGAAGAAGTGGAGACTAGTCTAAAACGGTTGTCATCCTGCAAATTGACTCGATCTCCTTCACTGCGAATCCAAGCACCGGAGCCTTCACCATCACGCCTACATTTAATCTTTGGGAAGAAGCTTCCGACTCCAATATTTACAGGAAGCAAAGTCGTTGGCTTTGATGGCACTTCCCTTGAAATACTTCTAGTAGACAAAGATGGTGGTCGAATGATTCCTACATCTCTCCCTTACCCAATCAAAATAGAAATCGTTGTTCTTGACGGCGATTTCCCTTTGGAGGATAAAAGCACTTGGACCAGTGAAGAATTTGGCAACAAAATTTTAAAGGAGAGAACAGGCAAAAGGCCTTTGCTGGCCGGAGATTGCTTAACGGTAACATTAAGAGATGGAATTGCACCAATTGGAGAAATTGAGTTTACTGATAATTCAAGTTGGATTAGAAGCAGGAGGTTCAGGCTTGGTGCAAGAGTAGTTCAAGGTAGCTCTCATGGTGTTCGGATTCGCGAAGCGATGACAGAAGCTTTCGTTGTGAAGGATCACCGCGGAGAGTGTAAGTTTCTTCTACCTAATTACTTACATTTATCTGTGTATTTCTTTACTAAATACATATATTCTATACGTACACACTGCATACCGAATTCATCTTATTGTTTGTATGAATATCTCTATTAGTTATGCACTAAAAACCTCATGTGCACATAAAATCTCATATTTCCACCGATCAGAGTTTCATATTTTAAGACTTGCTTTAAAAATGAAAGATTATATATACATATACACACACATTGGCTTCGTTTTTGTGTTTTTTTTTTTCTCTTTGTGATATTTCACGACTTAGTTCTCTGTGTATAGATTTTCCGTTTAGACAATATGCATATTACATTTCTTTGCTTGCCAATTAGAGTAATATTTTGCTTTCATGCTAGCTCGACACGTAACAATTATTGGGACATCAATAAAAATATACAATCATCCTCAAATGGCAAGCTAGTTTTTGTTATTATTTTATGATCTATTTGCTTCTTTAAAATTATTCCTACTTGTCTAATTCATGTGGGTTGGTGATGATATATATATATATATATATATATTGTCTCTGCCAATGATGGATTGCTTATAAAATAAAATAGTGAATCTACGTCTTGAATCAAACTTTTGCAGTGATGACCAAAACAGATTTATTATTAATTTTCTGCAACAACTTGCTGATTTTTCAGTTATTTTGTATGTTGATCAAATTGCTAAAGCTCAGCTAATAATAATAATATATATATATATATATATATAGGGTTCTAGGCTACCCGCTTACTCTTGTTGATATATCAATTATTTGATAATCATTCTCGTTTCACTTGTTAATCATATTATAATCTCTAAGATCACTACATTTTCAATGTATTTTTTTAGAAAATGAATTAAATACTTTTAATAGAAAATTATTATGTTCTTGCCTATGAATTGATTGTTGGTCTTTCTTAGGAGATTAATAGCTTCAAATCTTTTTTTTATATATATATAACTTCAAATCTTAATATCCCCTAAAAGTTTTTGATTAAAAAAAATTTAACCAATTATTGATTTTTAATTGAAAAAGATAAAATTTTGATTTTGAGAATTTAATTAAAAGACAAAAAGATTGCATTCATTACATATATACTTCCACTTAATTAGGACAAATACTTTACATGCTTTTAATTAAATTAAAATAACATATATATAAAATGTATTTCCAACATTGAATTATTTATTTATGTTTCTTAAATAAAACAAGTACAAGTGTCCGGTAATGACAATTGCCACCAGTGATGTAAGGTCAATAAATGGTAATTTTGGTCACAGTATTGATAATATTTAATATCATCACAGTATATTTTAAAATTTAAAGATGAACGGGTAATAGTATTCTTTATCATTTCTAGTCAAATACCAATATTTATTCAATTGGGATTATTTATTATTATTATTTTTTAATGAATAATTAACTTGAGCAATTTTTGTAATTAAACATAAAATTGTTTTTTTTAGAACATCCTATAAAATATCAATGTTTATTACTATTTGAGTGAATGAATTATTTGCATAATTTATGCTTTCCAAACTTTTTAAAATTCAAAATGTCTCTTAAATCTTATTTATATTTTTAAAAATATGCATATTTGTTCTTCAAAACTTTTAAAATTTCAATTTTCTTGTTCCAATGTTCGAAGTCTAGCTCTACCGCTCAATATATATGTTACATTTTTTCGAACAATATATACTAACCTTTTTTTTATTTTTTATTTTTATAAACGTAGTGTACAAGAAGCATCACCCACCAATGTTGGAAGATGAAGTATGGCGTCTTGAAAAGATAGGGAAAGATGGAGCTTTCCACAGAAAACTAACTTCTTATGGCATTAACACTGTCCAAGACTTCTTGAAATTGTCCATTGTCGACTCGCAAAAGCTTAGGAAGGTAAGCAAATTAATTCGTATACTTTCAATTTTTGATCAATTTTCTTCTAAAATTATCTAATTGGTGAAAATATTTATAGTTAAGAGAACTTTTCATTATTCATATAAATGAAAGGACCAACCTAATCAAATCTCATATGTCATATTTCAATTACGAAAATATTATAATATGAATTTTGTATGTTTTGAACAGATTTTAGGTACGGGAATGTCTGAGAAAATGTGGGAAGTGACAATAAAGCATGCAAGGACGTGTGAGTTGGGAAACAAACATTATATTTTCCGGGGACAAAATTGTACGGTGACATTGAACCCTATTTGTCAAGTTGTTTATGCCATTATTGATGGTCGTACCTACTCCACTAGGGATCTTCCAACCATTAACAGGGTATGTGTCCTTATTTTATAGAACTCAAATTTCCAAGTCCTTGTTCATTTTGTTCATCCATTGATTTAATTAGGTTCGTCTTGCTTTATGTAGGGTTACATCGCAAGTTTGGTGAGACAAGCATACGCAGATTGGAGCTCATTACAAGAGATAGTTGGAGTGTCAAGTGAAATGGCTTTGCTCACATTGGGTAATTAATATGTCTACAATGTAATGGATTATAAATGCATCTCATATCTATATTTAAATTTATCCGTAATTCTCAATTAATGTTCTTTAAATCGGACCATCAAAAAAGTCATTTTTATAGAAAAATTTAGCAATTGTTATTGACAAGATTAATTACTTTGAACTTGATACAGGTGAGCAAGCAGTGGATGAGTACCCCACTCACCATCTTCAGGCCATCAGAAAACCAATTTACGAAATTGGGTATTCAAATGATCATAGATATACTGACATGGGGAGCCAACTTAACACTAATGGCACTGAAAATATGATGGGATACAACAATTGGCATAATATTGCTGCACCAATTAGTCCGACCATCGGTTATAGCATATCGGAGTCGTCGTCGGACGGTGAACTGACACCTCGGCCCTACATTAATCGCAACTGATGCTTCTTAAACTATTAGCTGAAATGTAAATAGAAATTCGGAGTTATAATTGCTCAGCTTGAGGTAGATAATAGCTTTTGGTTTTCCTACGAGTATTCTATACCCTTTTTAATCTTATTTTGGAGCTCGTAGTTGTCTTTTTCCTAAGCACTTTTTTCATGGATCGGATGCTTAATATTGCAAATATGTTCGCCGAACTCCATTGTATTTTATTACTTCAGTCGTCACTTGCAATTGACGATTCCTATCATTTTATTATGCAAAAAGTAAAAGTAAGAGTTTCAAAATTTATACATATATATAAACTCAAAATTATCGATTAATACAAAGATTATATATAATATATTTCGTATATCATTTATTTATCTTCTTTGATGTGCTTAATCTATCTCTCCCACTAATCTTTTTTTTCTTGAAATATTTCATTACACATCTTTTACTCTCTTACGCTTTTAAATGATTTATTTAAATAAACACACATTTAAACTAAGATAAAGGACAAAAAGTATAAACTTCGTTTTGTAAAAGAAACTGGGGGTTCTATACAAATAAATATAAATTAATCCAACCTGAAATTTCTTGTATACACTGATGCCCTTTTATAGCACTTTTAATAAACAAAAGAAAATATCCCATGTCTCTATGTCCACAATAGTAATCATCTACTCTTGTTTTGGTAATAACCAATAAATTGGTTACTCCAATAGTTACGTTTTAATAAAGAGATAGAGACATATCTCAATCTCATTTTGCCTTTACTGTTCATTCTGCTGCCCTTGCTATCAGTAAATCGGATAAATTAGGGTTCATCATATTTTATCACGTTAATTTTATTATTTAAAATCAACATATTACTATTATCAAGAATGGTTCAAATGGCTTGAATTTAATGAATTTTCTTATTGTAATATTAGAGGGCTCTGTTCATAGAAAAAACATTCATTGAGAATGCTAAAACAAACCTCCAAACAAAAGTAAATATCATAGCCTTCGAGTGTACATATATATTTTTCAGAAAAAAGAAATTTTTCTTTAGCTCATAAATATGATAGATTAACAGTACTTTTCTCAAGGGTGTTATTTTAATTTTACTATACCAATTTCACTTCCTTCTTCCTTTTTTTTTTTTTTTTTTGGAATTTATTCTCAACTCGTTCACAGTTCCCTACATTTGTCATTAGCAAGATTTGTCGTTCCAGATGAAAAAAAAAAAATCACCTTCTTCTCTTCTTGTTATTGATGCCCTTCATCTTGTGTCACTGCAACAGTGGCAGTGACGATCTTTTTACCAAATGTTTCTCTGCAAATTACAATTGTGGAAACATAAAAGGAGTACAATGCCCTTTTTGGGGTGAGGATGTTCCTGAATTTTGCGGCCACCCCGCTTTTCAACTCATTTGTCTGGGCAATCGATACCCATATATCCAAATTGGAACACAAAGATTCTTTGTTCTAAATATAAGCCAAGAATATTATAGAATGAAAATCGTTAGATGGGACTTATGGCAAGATTCTTGTCCTGACGGTGAAAATCTTGAAGATGTTGCTTTGGATAATCGTCTGTTTAGTTACACTTCAACTTTCAGAAATCTTACATTAATTATAGATGTCCTATGGTGGATTCAATTAAGAAATGTAATTTTACATGTGATGAAAGTTTTACAGGTGTTTATAATTACTATGCAGATGAGGTTACCTGGGAAACTCAAAAACCTGATCTTAAAAAGCATTGTCGAGCTCATTTGACTACTCCGGTGTTGCAGGCGGCTTTAGTTCAATTGTATGGTTCATCTACGACGGTTGATGAAGTTGTTAGTGGAGGTTTTGAAGTTGAATATAATATAAAAAGACATGCTTGTCTTAACTGTCAGGATTCTTATGGGATTTGTGGTTCTAATTTAACCGCACATGATTTTCTGTCTTTATAGAGACCAACACAAAGAAAATTCATCTTCCCTAGGATCAGGAATTATCTCTGGTATGTATTCTCCTCACCTTATTATCTGTGAATTATCAGGAATTATCTCTTGTATAGTCTTTTTCATTTTTGAACTTGTAACTGGGTGAAAACTTACAGTTAGATTGTACAATCTTTAAGCTTATTTGATGCAACTTATATTGTTTTGCAGGCCAAAAACAAAGACTACAGAAGTTTCGAATAAGCATCATTGCTTTTGCATTAGCTGGAATATTACTTTTTACTGTCACTCTTTTCTATTTTTGGCGCCCCAGATGGATTATAGCATCAAATCCAACACTGATTGTTCCCTTTCGGAAGGTGAGAACTAACAAGATTATTGAGAAAGTGATTAAACAGTTCATTGCTCCAAAACAATATAGCTATTCAGATGTAAAAAGAATGACAGGCTCGTTCAAGAATAAGTTAGGCCATGGAGGTTCTGGAAGTGTATACAGAGGAAGGCTGCAAGATGGTAGTCCTGTGGCGGTGAAGATCCTTAATGAAAATCTGAAAAGGAAACGGAAAGGGGAAGAATTTATAAATGAAATTTGTTAGCATTAGTAAAACTTCACATGTTAATATAGTGTCTCTTGTCGGATTCTGCTTTGAAGGTCATAAACAAGCACTTGTTTATGAGTTCATGGCTAATGGTTCGCTTGAAAGGTTCATATATGATAAAAAAGTTGCCTAGGATGGGAAAAATTGTATGAAATTGCAATTGGAATAGCTCGAGGGCTTGAGTATTTACATGGTGGATGTAACACTCAAATCTTGCATTTCGATATCAAACCTCATAATATACTTCTAGATGAATATTTTTGTCCGAAGATTGCAGATTTTGGACTTTCCAAACTATGTTTTAGAAAAGAAAGTGTTACTTCAATGGAAGATGCAAGAGGAACTATTGGATACATTGCTCCTGAAGTATATAACAGATGCTTTGGAAAAGTTTCGCATAAATCCGACGTGTATAACTATGGAATGATGATTTTAGAAATGGTAAGTGGAAGGAAGAATGCAAATGTTAAGGTGGAAAATGGAAGGAAGATTTATTTCCCACATTGGATCTACACTCGTCTGCAACTCGAAAATGATTTGGGGCTATGTTCTGTTAGGACCAAAGAAGAAGATGAAATTGCAAGAAAAATGATCATAGTAGGCTTATGGTGAGTACAGACAAATCCTTCATAAAGACCTTCAATGAGTCAGGTTTTGTTTATGTTACAAGTTTGCAGTGATTCACTGGAAATTCCTCCAATGCCTTTTAATGTTTCTCCTCAAAGTTCATCAAGTAACTATTCTGCTGCTTCAATTTAATATACTCTAAAGAAGCAAAACATAGCCACTGATGTTAGGCACCGTCGAGGAGCTAATCCATTTCATCACAACAGCATCAGGAAATGTCAGCAAAAGAACCACCTTTTAGCAATCCAACATCATCTGATGGAATATCAATTTCCTTTGCCTTGTCAATATTGTAATCCTTACTTTGAATCTCCTTTAAAGTCTCCAACACTTCTTCCATAGACGGTCTTAAATCCTTCTTGCTTTGTAGACGTTGAAATGTTAACTCTGCCGCTGCATTTATCATTCTTGTTATTGCATAATCTGATCGAAATCTAAGGATTCGATCAACAACTTCATCCAATGCACAACTTTGTATCTTATTGATGGCGAAACTAGACAATTTTATCTCATATCGTTTCCTAGTGATGTCAACAGCAGGCAGTGATGATATAAGCTCAATCAAGACCACTCCAAAACTATAAACATCACTCTTATCAGTAAACCGGTGGAATTCATGATACTCAGGATCAGCATAACCAGGAGTTCCTTGTGGAGCAGCTGAAAAATGAGTAACATCCAGTGGAAAGAGGCCAGACAATCCAAAATTTGCAACGTTAACATGAAAATTGTCATCAAGGAGAATGCTTTGGTTTTCACATCACGGTGTATGACATCAGAAGCATGCAAATATGCTAATGCACTTGCTGACTCTACAGCAATTTTCATTCGAGTAGACCATGGAAGCCCACCAGACTTTGCCATTTCACCATGAAGATGATAAAAAATTGTACCATTAGGAACATATACGCTAGTAAACTACAGTGAGAGGTGGAGCCATATAATGAGACAAGATGCGTATGGTGTAAGTGGGATAGGACCTCAAGTTCATTTATAAACTGCCTAACTCTCCTGTAATTGTTACCATACAATCGCTTGACTGCAATTTCTCGCCCATCCCGGAGCATGCCTAAAGAGAAAAGATACATATAAAAGTTTTATTGAACATAATTCATTTAGATATTTAATGACAGTCTCTTCTTTAACCATAGTATACCGTGCCAAAGCCACCACCTCCAATTTCTATAGCAGCGTCCAAATTATTGCTTGCAGCTTCTAGTTCACTCTTGGGGAAGATAGGGGCAAAGAATCCAAGCCCTTTCTCAATATCTTCCTCTGAATAAACAGAAGAGGGTGGACCAAATTGTTTTTTCTTGTGACGTAGATAGATGAACAAGATTACACATATTATGACTACAGTTGCAATAGCTGGCCCAGAACCTGGATGTAGAAGATGGGGATTTTGTGTTACTGTGATGGAAAGAAGAAGCAATATGTTGCAGGAGGAAGACGGGCCAATCATTGTCATACGACATTAGTGAAAAAATAAATTGATAATTTAAAATTTTCGTTTTATGTTGAAACCGCTAATTGAATCGGTGATCGCAATATAAAATAAAATTTATTTTTTATTTATATTATTGACTATTTATCAGATGAATTACTTTTTCTATTGCACTAAAATTATTAGATCTCTTTTTATGTAAAAATAAATATTAAATTGATAAATGGTTTTGAAATGATATTAGATTGGAAAATAATTTTTGTAAGGTAAAATCTTCTCTTTAAAATTTGAAAAAGAAAAGGTATTAAAAAGGATAGTTATTTGAGTGACAATTTTCAGATTGATAGCATTTTATTTAATGATAATAATAGGTAATTATAAAAGCAGAACTTGAATTTTTTTTTTCTTTCATTTTTCTATTTTAATAAGCGTTTGAATTGATAAAATTACTCATAATTATATATACTTGGTTCAATTTTATTTCGAGAATATAAATAAAAAGGGTTATCTAGTAATTAATATATGCTTTTTTAAGAGTGTTTTGAATCTACCAAGATTTGATGCAACAATCACTACCAGCAATGAAAAGAACACAACACTACTCTACACTAAACAGCTGCAGTATATTATTAAGATATACAGAATATGTTTCTAACATACATTACAGTGTCAGTTCAATGAATAAAGCAATAATTTTTTTTTAACTAATATATAATCAATTAGTAGAAAGGCAAAAATCAGCTAAAAAATAATAAGCAGAAGCAGAACATTAAGCATATAGAACACGCATCTCACCTTCTCAAATCATATATATACATCCCTTCCAAGAAACTGAAATTTTACTTGAAAACACAGTGAAAGAAGCAAAACTCAGCTACTGATACTACGTGTTGAAGAATTGCTTATCCATTTTATCATAACAGTATCAGGAGAAAGTGGCAACGGACCACTTTTCAGCAATCCAACATCATCTGATGGAATATCAACTTCCTCTGCCTTTTCAATATTGTAACCCTTATTTTGAATCTCCTTTAAAGTTTCCAACATTTCTTCCATAGATGGTCTTAACTCTTTCGCACTTTGTAGACATTGAAATGCTAATTCTGCAACTGCAGTTATCATTTTTCTTATTGCATAGTCTGATTGAAATCCGAGACTTTGATCAACAAGTTCATCTAATGCACCACTCTGTATCTTATTGATTGCCATATTAGACAAATTAATTTCGTGCCGGTGCCTTGTGATATCAACAGCTGGCATTGACGATATAAGCTCAATTAAGACCACTCCAAGACTGTAGACATCACTTTTATCAGTCAACTGATAGCATTCATGATACTCAGGATCAACATAGCCAGGAGTTCCTTGTGGAGCAGTGGAAACATGTGTAACATCTAGTGGAAAGAGGCGAGACAATCCAAAATCTGCAACTTTAACACAAAAATTGTTGTCAAGAAGAATGTTGTTGGTTTTCACATCGCGGTGTATAATATCTGAAGCATGGAGATATGCTAATGCACTAGCAGTCTCTATTGCAATTTTCATTCGAGTAGACCATTGGAGTTCACCAGGCTTTGCTCTTTCTCCATGAAGATGATCAGCAACTGTACCATTAGGAATGTACTCATACACTAACAGAAGTTCACGGCTGTGGCGGGATGTGCAGCCATATAGTGTCACAAGATTTGGATGGCGTAACCGAGTTAGGATATCAACTTCATTCATGAACTGCTCAACCCTTCTGCAATTGTTTTCGTACAAGCGCTTAACTGCAACAACACGTCCATCTCGAAGTGTGCCTAATTTGCAAGAAAGATTATTTGTGATCAATTGTTCATTTACATAAGAATTGTTCAATGGATATATAGGCATTATTTTGCATTATTGTTTAAGCTTCTATTTAAAAAAACACTAAGTTGAGAATGTTGATTAGAAATCATTTTAGTAATCTTTAAAAACAACACTCCGAAACTCCTTTTCTAACAGCATCTTAAATGATGTTTGTTCTGGAAAAGTAGTTTAAATTTTAATGCCAACGAGCTCAAATTTGTTCTTACCATGGTATACGGAGCCAAAACCTCCTTCTCCAAGCTCTTTAGCAGAATCAAAATTATTTGTAGCCTCTTCAAGTTCACCATAGGTGAAAAGATGAACACCGAAGTAGCTACCTCCTTTCTCAATATCTGACTTCGAAGAGGAGTAATTTGATGTGTTGCTTTGAGAGATGTAGGAAGAAGGAGCATATGCTTTTTTCTTGCGTCGTAGATAAATATAGAAGATTATGCATGTTATGATTACACTTCCAAAACCTGCTGCTACACCTGTTTGAGAAAAGATATGAAGCAATAGATATTCTCAGTGAAATTTTAGTGTGCAAGAAATTTATTTCTTTGCCATTTAGACATGATAAGGTAAGAATTGGGATAAAGGACCCGAGAAAATTAAGATGAAGGGGGAGTAGCTTACCAATAAAAACTTTTTTTGCCACCTTTGACCTTTCTGCAATAGAAGAATATGCAGCAATGAGGTGTTACAACATTTATAAAACTAAAACAAAATAAAAATTAAACTTCATAGGTTTTTTAAGCAGCAAGAAAGATTTAAGTATATATATTGAGATGGTTTAATGCTGCTCTCTTGTTGCTATTATACTGTTATAAATTAATATTAATTGACAGCAGGATAGCAGCAAACATTGTACTTCAAGGTAATTCCTTTTGAAGCAGGAAAGGAGTATATGTTTAAAAAGTTCAATTTCACCTGACATGGTAAAAAATTCAACAGGAAATGTTGCAGAACATCAAAATATCACTTGTAATAAAAATAAAATAAAATCCCACTTGATAAAATCATGCAATATTCAGCACAATAGGAAATGAGCCAATGCAATCTATGGATGTACAAGAAAGTATGCTTGAATAAGTACAAGTCGGGTTATTGGGACCCGACTTGTGTAGAACTGATAAGAATTTTTTTCTTTTTACAAGGATTTGGTAGAAGGAAGAGGAAAATCAAGAGAGAATTTGTGATAATTCAACCCGACTCATTTGAGCTGAATTCTTCAACACAAAGTCAGAACTTTATTTTTGAATCTATGGTTAGTGCAATAACTATCAAGAGTGACAAGCTCTAGTCTTTGAAGAGGTCAAGTAACAGATCAAGTTGCAATTTGCAGAAACTAGCCCATCCAATACTGCAAACTTCCTATTTTATTAATAGTTCCCTACATAGCATGAATAGACTTGACTAAGGATTGTTGACTAGAAAAATGCAGAATACTTTTCTAACCATATGGTGCAAATTATGTCATCGATTAAACATTACATTTATAAAAATTATGCACTGTCAATGAGTTTCAACTCAATGGTACTAAAGTCATCTCTGGGTTATGAGGTTACAAGTTTGAACCTCATTCAGAGCCAATTTAACAGACAAAAAAAATTATGTGCTGATTTACTTGAAAAGCCCGAAAAAAAAAAAATTAATAAACAAAATCTACAAAATTAAAAGCTGAGCTAGATATGGCTAATGTAAAACCAGTAATGAACATTATAAGCTGAGAAATTGAAGTTACCACCATGACATGAATTTTGATAAGGCCGGTCATGGCAAAAACAAACAAATTCATGATTCTCAAATCCACAGCGACCGCCACTTCTTTCACAACTACTGCAATTATGGGCAGTCCAATTCAACAAGAATCCCATCTTCAAAATCTCAGTATAATTCTTTTGGAATATACTATTATCAAAATCACCAGTAGCATGTAAAGGAGAGTTAACTATGTAATGGCATGACTCCAGAGAATAGTTATAGTACAACTCTAATTCTTGAACATGAAAAGCGGCAAAAGAATAAAAAGTGGCATTAGTAGCACAAATTATCGGGTAGGAAAGGAAC
>CANUEP010206136.1:0-10080 GCA_947857235.1 Jatropha podagrica | reverse complement strand
TTCCAACGTGGACTCACGTAGAACATCGCGCCACCATACAAACATGGTATATAGGATAAATATGAGGCCCAAACTGAGAAGTGTTGCACCCCCTTGAAATGAGTGCATGTACATCACACCTCCTACGGTGGTTGCCAAAGTTCCGAGTGAACCCGAAATAGGCCATGGACTTGGATCTACCAAATGATAAGAATGCCTCTGAGATTCAATCATAAAAAACGGAGACTCGGTTGTATGTAAACCCCCCCTTCACCCCCACCCCCTAAAGTGGTAAAGAAGGGCTCTTTGGGGTCTAATTTTCTTTCTATCTGACAGGACAAACAAATAGGAAGGGATGGTTCTTTCATTGCATTGATAGAAGTCTAACTAGAAAAAGATCTCTCTATTACTTTGACTTTGAGAAGAGAATCGTTGGTTTAACCGACGAACTACGTGGGAAAATGGATCTTCTTTCTTTGATTTTCAGCAAGCATTTTTGGAAAGTAACAATTCCATTCAGTTCGAGAAAGAATTAACATATAAAAAAAAATAATAATAATGTCTCATTTGGAATTGGAAGCGCTAGCTGGAGAAATTCGTGCATGAAAGAGAGACCCATACAATCCAACCTTCGGGTAGAATCGCAGAAAGATCATTATTAACTGGAATTTCTCCCAGTTACAAAGAAGGCTCTCAGAGCCATGCCATCAGAAACAGACCCAACAAGAGAGTCCGCCGCCCCTTCGGGGGCATCAATCACTTTGAGCGATCTACTTAGACATAGCATTGAATGAATGTCACCGAAATCTCATTTCCAATGAGAATTCACCCGACGGAAATGAGTGTTTTCGGTTACTTTTTGAAATTTAATTTAAATAATGAGATTAAAAAACGATGCTTCCTTGGCCGTGTGGAACATGGATTAGCATTATGTCATTACTACAAGTACAAGTGATCCCCCATCCAGGATTAGAAGAAATGCTATATGAGGACTTCGAGATCAAATAGAATATGTTTCTTTCCATTCCTCGCGAGCCACTTATTTCTCCGAAACAAGAGATCAAAGTGATTTTCCTCCTTTTTCCCAATAAGTCGACAGCCTTACACCATTGGGATACTTCGAATAAACTAGAGTACATATAGGATACACCGGTACTAAAACCTTTTCTCAAGATATCTTCCAAACTGTTGGGGTCCTTGCTCCGGATGTTGTTCCCCCGGTATGAAACCAGTTGGTTCCGTAGTTTTAGAATTCTGCTGATCCCAAGTACTCCATCTCCATCATTGCATATGGGAATATAGAAAGTAAAGAGGAAAAGGCATAACCAGAAGAATTGTGTGAAATAAGTGAACTTATCCAGTTGAGGCATGATTGATTGAGAAAAAATGCTTCCCTCCAGACAGCTTAACTCCGTCAAGCCTGTACGAGTAGTGAAGAAGGAAACGAGAGTTGTGGTTGGTTGTTGACCAAACAAAAGCATGGGAGAAAGTGAGGAGGGGAAGACAGACTACCTTTTTGGCAGGTAGTCTTTAATGAGGGGCTTAAGGAGACTTTTGTCTCCCCTTATTCTCTCCGCCCATTCGCGGAGATTCTCTACACTGGACTCCGTGGAGAGCTCCAGTTCCACCATTATCTGGTGGGCGGCCTCTGAGTTTAGTTCCCTCTGGTCGGGAAACTGAGTGGACAGCGGGCCGACCCCCCTTTCAGATTCTGAACGAATTCGTTCAAGGATGAGGGAGTGAAGCTCCATTCGGAGTGCCGCAACCTCCTCCTGGTTAGGAGCGGGGTGGGCAGCCGGTGCTGGCGCCTGCGGCAGCGCCTCTTGAGCCGACCCCGGGGACGGATTAGCAGGGGTGTTTTGGGGGTTCGGCTGGGCTACTTCTTCGCCTTCCTCATTAGCATTAGGAAAGGGCTCTGCTAAGACGCCTAGATCGAAAGAAGTCCAACCGGAGCCCCTACTGCTACCCCCCATGTAACTTTCACCTCCTACCGAGTTGGATCCGCCGGAGGATCCTGAAGCCTCCATCATTAGAAGAGTTGAGAAAGAATTATAACCTGCTTCGGTAAGAAGACAGGCCCCCTGGAGAACCATAAGAAACCAAGAGAATCGTGAATAAATAACAAGGAGAAGAAAAATAAAGAAAAAGAGGATACCGAACCAGTAAACAAAAAATAGAAGTATCCGATGCTTAAAAAGAAAGACACAGATCTTGATTTCTATATCAAAAGGAAGACCGAGTGGGATCAAAGAAACTAGCGGACTGATCACTAAATAGATACAAATAGGTGCAAATTCTGACATCACCACAGCCCACTTGGTTCTATCGCTCCTTGCTCGCGGAGCGGCATACCGAAAAAAAAAGCCCTTATTCGGATTCGAACCGATGACTGAAGCCTCTTTCTTTAAGGGCCGCGTGACTCTTTTTTTTTGAAGATCGACAGAACTTTTCTTTATATACAAAATTTTCGGTCCACAAGGCATGCAAGCGAGGCCTATGTGGAAGAAAGAAAGAAAACTGCAGGCACTCTACAACAACAAGAGAAAGGCCAGTCGCGGAACCCCAACCCAATCCCACCGGAGAACCCATGCATTCAATTAGAAAAAACCTTTCTGCTTTGCTACTCCAATCACTTCCCACTACCAAAAGGAAACTAGTGGTAGAAGGTGACTTGTTCATTTATGAAATTAGAACCTTGCTTTAGGGGACGAGTGAGGAGTAGAGTAGGGGGGAAGTCCTAACCCTAACCGAGAGAGGATCCACGGTGGCTACAGGAAAGCAGAGCCAGCGCGAGGGCGGAACAAGACTGCAGATCTTTCTTTGTTTATAAAAGACCTTGGAACGTTTAACACCAAACAAATATCAAAGCAGAGTGGCAGCAGTGATCAACTCGCTTATGGCATTCGAGCGGAGTGCCTTCTTACTTTGCGAACATGCCATATTCATAGCCATAGACCGATGGAGCAAGAAGAATTCCCTTAAGTTAAGAGATCTCCGGACAGCTTACTTACAACTTTAAGAGATTCCCAGCAACATATCAGGATCTAGCTTTTAAGATAGAAGATGCATCATAAGATAATGAGCTAATCAAACGAGCGATTAAGCTGAAACAGCAAGGAGACTGATAGCGAAGGTAGGAATAGCTCGACTTGCAAAGGCAAAGGATATGGTTTTAAGCGAGTCAATAACGGGCATATAAGATCCGGGGATAGGGATACTTTTAAGGATCTTTTCTATCAGCTGAAGTCAAAAATAAGGATATAGCCGCTGCTAGGAATTAGATTCATCACCTCCTATGCCAGGAAAGCAGTCAGGGGAAGTTCGATCTAAGAAAGGACAGGCAGGCTCAAGTGCTGAGTCGGGCATGGTTCCCGTCCGGTTCTAGCCAGCGAAGTGAGCCGGTCTTCCTCCTTTACTACCTAAAAGTGAGAGGATAAGGAATGCTACTCTAATGGAGCGGAGAACTATCTTCGTTAGAAGCAGCTAAGCGGAGTCTTGAAATAGATCCGGGTTCACCATTTTAAATGGTATGTATTATGTATGGCTGCCCAGAAAGAAGTATCATCGGCGTTAGGGTCGGAGAATGCCGGGTTTGAAGGACCGACGGAGCGCTAACTAGGAAGTCTTTACCGAGGGGCGTAGCGGAACACTAACCCAATCTCGAATAGATAGAACGAAAAAAAAAGTACAAGCAACTACATCAACAATTACATTGCCTGACGTGAACTCTAGTCGCTCTCGCTCCGCTCATATATTCATTTGTATATGTCAATAAATAAATGTATACAAGGCTGCTTCCCGTATTACCTGCCAGGGCAGGGATCCTTTGTATGATTTCATGTGAGGAGCCACCTTTGACGGGCTTTGAATTTGGATAGATCCTGCGGGACTTCTTGCTATTTTTTTTACAGTAGCAGGACTAACTGCTTCCTCTGCTTCTTAATGATAGACCGGAGAACGCAAGTTGTGGTACCTCGAAAAGAGATTCATCCCGCTCTATCACGCTCTAACCTCTAAGCCAGTAATGAGTCAGCCAATGAGCTAGGTAAATAAATAATAAAGGATACCCATTACCTATCTCCGACAAGCATAAAGTTTCAATCGAGATTCTGATGATCACCTTTGGTGAAAGAAAGAGAGGTCCTGCTACTCAATGCAACCAATGCTGTCACTAGGAACAGTTTGTAGAAAAGAAGTTATCCTAGATCTGGGATCGATCCGCCCATTCACTCTTATTCTTACTATCTTATCCGGAAAGAGACTAGCATCGGCAAGTTGCTATTACACATAGACAACATAAGGAATCCACATGACGACTGCTTTCCCCAGGCATAGAAGAAAGAAAGCAATGTGTCAAGTGGACTCGGCTTGAAGCTTCTCTCTGTCAAAAGGAACTTGCTTGACTGGCCGATTCTGCGCAAAACAGATATTCTTGGTCTATTTGTCCAATCATTCCCTTTGAGAAAGTGCCACAGCTAACGAGGACAGGAAGCCGGATCCAATACCAAACGAGGGAACACGAGAGGAAGGTCTCAAATCACAAGAGTATTCTCGAACAATCACAGCAAGAAAGTTCCGAGTCGGCAAGAGATCGATCACAGACCAGGACCCGCTAACCGCTAAGGGCTAAGGTAAGGCTAAGACGGTCGCAATGTTCATTTTTTAGCTGTAATACTGACTGGTTCGGCTGCTAAGCGTAACTTCCTAGGGATCTGATTAGACTTTCTTACCTATGTATGACCCGAGGAGGAAAAGAAAACCTAGTCCACTCACTGAGTCCCCTCGTTTTTCTTTTTGATTACCTAGAGTCAAGGCTCTTGGGCAAACCTACATCACAGTGCATTAAGGTCATTCACGCACTTCCGGTCCTGCCCGCCGCCGTGCACGAAGTCCTGCCAGTAAAGCTCCCCCTTTCAACTATTCATTGAAAAAACCTCTTTGGCGATATCCTATTCTAAAGAAGAAGATCCCGTCTTGCTTTCTGCTTTCAAAGCTTTCACTAGGTCTTGGAGTCGGCATAAAGAGGTCTTTTCTCTTTCCAGGAAGCGAGTGACTCCCGGTCTTCTTTAGGGGAATCCAGTGAAAGAAGAGTCAAAGGACTAAGATCAGTCTATTGCTACTTTCGGTGATAAAGAAAGAGTTATTGGCTTTCTTCCCCTTCGAACTTCACTATCTGGCATCACAGCCTATTCCGACAACGTGCCAAGCTCTCAAGGAATCGCCTTTCTTTTCTCTAGCCTTTCGGCTTCCGCTCCTACTTCGTAAGGAAGTTTAGTCCCTTCTTCCTTTGCTACTTGCTAGCTCTTTCTGTTCTTCGGTTTACCTTGTGACTACGGTGGTAATGCTTGCTTGATTAAGAAGAAACTCCGATTCCTATAAGTCCTCCTGCCCACTCTTCAATCTTGTCTTTAAAAATAATAGGAAAACAACCCAACCTCTTTTTTCTTTTTGAAAGAATAGACTGTTTTTTACAATGATAGAAGACGATTTTGATTTGATTGCGGAGTGAACAGACGATTGGGATTTGATAGCAGCCGATTTGATTGACTCAAAAGTCCTCCTCCGCGTCTGGTGGTATCGTATATAAAGATCACTGCTTCTTTTAGGGCGGATTCGTTCACATCGGATTTTCTGTCCGTGGGTGCTATCTTCTACTTTTGATTTTACTCTAGGGTTCTGGCTTTAATTTAATCGGCCTAAGGTTTTTATTCCATGTCTTCATGTCTTAAGCCTAGCGCTTAGTCCCTTGTTGTCGGAATAACCGCTTTGAAAAGCCTCCCTTTTCTTCGTTAAATTGCGAGTTGGAAAGCTTTTTGGGTTCTATAGCCTAACTGGAAGCGCCCAAGATCTTGTGGGCTTAGCACGCCCCTGTGACGATCGATCTTCAAGCATTGGAAAAAGAAAAAAAAATGGAGGGATCGTCCCCTTTTCTGGATGCGGGAGGGCTTTCGTACCAAACCTGTGGCTGAATGGTGAAAGCATTCCTTGTTCTCACCGCAGCACCATATCTTGACCCTTTTCTCTTATGTTGTGACTGTCACGGTCCGGACTGGCTTGAGAGTGACTTCCTACAACTTTCAGTGATGGAGTGAACTGCAGCTAGCCAGACTGACTGATAGCATTCCGGGAAGGAAAGGGAGACTTAGCATCCGATTCTCGCAATAGACTCTTTCTGGGAGGTGTGCAAGAAGAGGCATCTCAGTTCGGAAAGCTAGAGATTCACCAAGGATTGAAAGCCAGTCTAGGAAAAGAGAACTCTTCAAATCCAGTCAGGGAATTCCAGCATTCCCGACGGAAAGAGGTCTTGGAGTGATCCGACCCGAACAGTGAACTCAATAGATCAGTCAGTGAGTTCAGGGAAGACATGCTAAAAGTAACACCTTCCCATGCCATTCAATGCAGTTGAGAAAGCAGAGTTCATAGGCTAGCTGGCTCACTTCCCGCCGGATCGATGGCAGAGAATAGTTACTTCACCATTAGATTAGAAGAAGCAGTTGCCTTCACTCAGAGGTAATGCTAGTGAGACTGTCCTGGAAAGAGATTGGATAGCATTCACTGTCCGGAAAAGGCTGGCTAGCCACTTCCCTTATTCAGAGTGGGACCCCTATGTCGAGTGGTTGAGTTTTTCTCCTTCATCTCGTCTTCAGCTACCACGCTTGGACTTTGCTTTGTCGGAAATTCCTTCTTTGATAAGTGCCTGCCTTTCATCACTGGACGCGGGAACTTCTTATCTATTTCCTTCCACCTTCCATGGGATCTCAGTGCGGATTTCATTGTATTCCTCCGTATTCAGCATTCGCCGGTGTCACAAAAAGCAAAAGCATATCAATTCGTTGAGGCAACTAGTCTTGGTAAGGTTTTCCACTGAATGAGAAAGGCCCCTAGGTAGATAGAACGTTTGTATGACCATTTCCAGATGTTTTAAGGCATGTTTGCCGGCTTTCCTATTAATGACTTGCTTACCGTAACCACAAAGAAAGAACGGTTCTATCTATTTCTCCATAAGGGCTGGAGCGCCTTTCGAACGGTATAAGTTACGACTTCGCTTCCGAAAAGATGGATTTGACTCTGATTCACCAGCATCCACTACCGGAAGGAATTGCCTTACTTACCGCCTGCTCTTATTCCTGCCCGGAAACAAGAACTTTCTTTCTTTCATGCCCTTTACCTTAAGCCTGACAAAGATAGAATGTTTTACTTTCCCTACCGCTTTCATAACTAATAAGGCGTAAAAGAAAGGAATCTCGGTATTAGTTCTGACTTCCGCTCGCAAAACCCTTAGGAAAAAAAATGCATGAATGAGAATTGGCAATGAAACTTCAGAAGCTTATGTAATTGGAAAGCTTACTTTTTTCTCCAATTTGATCAGAAGGCTCCTTTGACCCGGCTAGTTGGCGCCAAACATGTCTTCTCCTTTGACTTAAAGTCCGCCACCGATAGATGGCCGTTGACTTTTATGTTTGAGGTAGTTCAGGCTTGTTTTGGCCGAGAGTTTGCTTCCAGTGCAGTGAATTCTACACTGGCGTGTTGTGTCTTTGAGGTGCCATTCGTTAAGAAGAAGCACTCTCAAGTGACATTTACAGCAGGGAAACCCCTCGGATATCTGTCGTCTTGGCCCTTGTTCGCTTTGTCAAATCATCTTTTGATTTGGCACTGCGCGCAGGAGGCGTACCCAGGTCGTTATTTCGATCGTTATGGGGTACTCGGTGATGATGTGGTCATTGCCGACACAGAAGTAGCTAGGTTGGCTCAGCACTATCTGTCCAAATTAGGTGGAAAGATTGTCTCTTTCTCTCTCGGCGGCTTTTACTCATGGCTATAGCCAGTTGCTAAGACGATTCCAATTCAAGCATTTTCATTCAACGGTCTATCAATGCTGCCTTCTTTTTTTTGTTCAAAATTCCTTTCTTTCTACTATTACAAAGAAGAATTTTCAGGAAGTCAATTCCTTCCGACCTACTTTTGAATACTTAATATAACTAGCTCTTGATATGATAAGGAAAGGTATTTCCAGAGCTAATGGAAGGTTTGGAACCCTAGTAGCAGAATGGAATCCGTTTTCCGGGCTGCCTTCCATGCCAACACGAGTAGCCATAAATCCGATTCGGGGAGCATATAAATAGTTCCACGCAATGACATTTGAGGAATCCAGGGACAACTACTTTACTTCTATTGGCTCTAAGCCTAGTTCTTCCAAGCAAGAGAGGTAGGCGCGGAAGGTCTTTCAATTCAAAGCAGTCGATTGAAGCGGTAAAGGTAGGCCAGGAAGGATTAGAACTGCTTGATGGCATCTCGCTGCTAAGAGCGAGGAAGTATGAGCCTATAAGAGAGCACAGGATCTTTAAACAAAACAAACCCCAGAGGTTTGGGAGACGTCGAGGCGAATAAAAGGGGAATGAGGATGGTATAGAATCAATTCTTTTAGTAGCCCCTGAGCCAAGTAGTTGATGCGCTAAGGCAGCTAGAGAACTAGGAGCAGGCGCTGCTATCGGCTTAGACAAGAGTCTTTCTGCGGTTGTAGTGAGCAAGGAGAAAGGTTAAATAAAAAGGTCTTCGCCCTAAGGGATGGATGCGGTGTACCGGTACTTTAACTATATATGATATGGGCTACCTCGCGTATTGATGAAGCATTGAGTATTGAGGGATCCTCGGGGGAAAGCAAGGTTTAAGCATTCCATTCCCCCGGGAGGGGTAGAAGAATTCCAATCTGTCTAGCCTCGGATACGCCAAGACCAGCCCCAGGTGCGACCCGAGACTTTGTCAATGAAGAAGGAGCCGTTAATGAATTGCCTGAAGCAAGGGGTGACTCCTTCAAGCCTTCGCTCTTAAACATTCTTCCATAACACTTATTCGCGCCTATGAAGGAGGAAAATCAAATTGACCTTATTCAACAACATAAAGATAGAAGCATAACTTCGAACGAACTATATACGGGAGCCAAGGACTCTTTAAGAGCAGCTATCGGGGAAGGACTGGAAAACCTACTTAGTAATGCAAATATCCACATCCCCAACAACCTCGCTTTACCCGACTTCACAGAAGAAGTTCTCATAAGAACAGGAAGTCAAAAGAATATGCAAGGGCTGTTGGGAGTACTAGAAAGCATAGAGACAGACCCTATTAACCAATATGTATTACGCGCGATTGACGTCACCCAGGGACCCCATAGCCCCCTTCTGTGAAACATTATTTATTTCAGCCAAAGAAGTGGTTTTACTCAAAAGCCGAGTAAAGCTCTGCAGCATCAGCCGACGAAACAACGGCTCAGGTTTATCCCTCCTAGCCAACGGATTCAGTTTATCCTGAACCAACAGATCTCATTTCTCTCGAATCACCAACAAGCACCTGTTTATCCCGGACGAATCGAATAATCATTCCATTCTCCACCCCTTTCGAATGAAAAAGTGTGAATCTTACCGGATCAATTTCCAGCACTAATTTAACCAACTCCACCCATCTAGCCCATAGAACCAGAGGTCATGCCCGAGGATCTTGTTTTGGACACTCAACCGGAGTTGGATGTCCCTGATCTATCTGCTCTCTTCTTTGAAGAGGAAGTTCATCTGGATAATTCTGTCGAGTCAGAGTCAGGTTCAGCCGAGGCTGCCTCGCTTGAGAAAATCGAAGAACATCAGAAGGGGTTGCCATTTATTAATTGGGAAGGGAATCAGTCTAAATCCCGGAAGAAAGTATACAAGAGGAATACCGGGTACCGCCACAGGAGGCAGAGTTGTCAGATGAAGATAAGGATGAGTTTGAGATCTATAGTCTTTTTATGCTGGTTCGTTGCGTCTCTCAACTCTAGGGGTCCTGCTCCTCTAAGCGGGGACAATTCAAGAAGAATGAAGAGAGAGATTAGGTTCATATAGATACATTCACATGGAATCGGGAACTAGTAGACCTATTCTCCAACAATAGGAAAGGTCGAAGATCGCTCTTCTTTCTAGATTCGATAGTAGTCAGTCACTCGTCGCCACATTATCCGTCTTGACCACGAATCGTGACCCGCCTCCACGTTCTCAAGTAGTGCACTCTTGCTTTCATCTCCTTCTCTTGGACCACGCCTCTCGGTCTCATTGAGCTTTCGGCTCTCATATGCTA